>JAVJIF010008684.1:0-143309 GCA_038442645.1 Agave tequilana
AGTCTTCACTTGAAACCTTCTTGACTTGGTCCAAACACCGTGCTAGCTCCAATCTTGACTTTAAATCCTTTGTTGAAGCTACGCACCTACTAAGATCTTGATCATGAATCTGTCACTAATTAACACAAGATCATTAGTAAACATAACTACATGAGTTGATCATCATCAAAACTAGAGTGATGGGCCTTCGGGCCAACACTTGTATTTTTTTTTGTGAAGAGTCTCTTGGATAGAGGGTTGTTAGTTGGAGTTATGACTTCGTATCTTGCGGGATCAAGTCAAGTTGTATACAAGTTGAAGTATAGTAGAATTCTTTATTGCGATGAAGGCGGGAACGTAGAGCAAGTGGCTCAAACCTCGATAATAATTCTTGTGTTTGCAATTGGCTTGCGTTTGAACTCTCTAACTCTCTTTTTTATTCGCAATATTATACTCTTTACTTTATATTCTTATGATTGCTTAAGTTATTTTATTGGCTATACTCTATTAATCAAGAAAGCAGTTGTGCACCTTAACTTTTTATTAAGAGAAATCTTGAAGAGAAGTTTAGAACCCTTCACAGGGTATACATCTTCATTTCTTAGTTGTGAGTTTATTGTGTTGTAGTGTTGTTAGTTAAATTTTTAATTCCACATTGTTCAATAGCCATCACCTATTCACCCTCTAGGTGATTTCAATTGGTATCAGAGCTTGGTGCTCTTATTTTTTGGTTTAACAACCTAGAGTTAAAGATTCTTACTTGTTTATTACTCTAATCGCTGACACACACATGGCTTCACACGATTTCTCTAGCATCTAATCCCCACCCAAATTTGATGGTTTAAACTTTCTCATTTGAAAAGTAAAGATGACTTGTTTCTTAAGTCGCTAAGATTTAGAGTAGCTAAGGCGTGATAAAGGAATCATTGAACCCTAAGGTGATGAGGACACTTGATTCGAATCCACCACTAAGGAGTATGAGGTTAATGCCAAAGCACAATATGGACTCACATAAGCATTTAACGATGATGACCTATCACGAGTTTTCAATTGTAAGTCCGCTTTTAAAGTTTGGAATGATTTAGTTATAACAAATGAGGAAAACCTCTCAAGTGAAGAGGTCCAAAGTTGATTTGCTCAGTACTCAATATGAGAACTTATATACGAATGAGAATGAAAATATAGATGAAATGCTTAGTCGTTTTACTAAGATTACTAATGAACTTCCTCTCTAGGTGACAAGATTGATAATGGTCAAAAGGTGAGGAAAGTTATTCGAGCTCTTTCAAATTTTAGAAAGTTAAGGCTACAACATTGAATGAGCTCAATGACAAAGAAAAAATGGATTTGTCCGGGTTTATTAAGAGCCTCAAGATAAATG
Source organism: Agave tequilana (assembly GCA_038442645.1). NCBI lineage: Eukaryota > Viridiplantae > Streptophyta > Magnoliopsida > Asparagales > Asparagaceae > Agave > Agave tequilana. Next base: position 1,361 of record JAVJIF010008684.1, read on the forward strand.
AAATAGAGAGAAAAGTTTGAGAAGAAAGTGAATCCTAAAAGAAGACGAGTGTTGCATTGAAAGCAACCCTATGCATTCAAGAAGTAGATGAAGAGATGGATGAAGAAGATGAAGATGAGTTTGCTATGGTTTTTAGAAAGGTGGAAAGAATGTTCTACAAGGAAAAATGAGCAACTATAGAAGATCGAAGTGGCAAGAAAAAGAGGATAGAAGGAAGGAAGAAGTTGGTCCATGTTTCATTACAAGAAGCCGGGACATCTAATTGCGGAGTGTCCTACCCTCAAAGTTACTAGCTCAAGAAGGGTACTAAAGAATTAGGCTATGAAGGCTACATGAGATAATGATTCAGAAAGCCACTCCAGAGAGGATGTTGACGTTGTAAACGTATGTTTCATGGCCTATAGGGATGACCTCATTAAGATAACACTTGAAACCTCTCTAGATGAAAATAATTTGACTATGGATGATCTTGCTAAATTTTTGAAGAGCTTCTATAAAATTTTTTTTTTTTAAAAACTCTACGATCTAAGTCGCACAGATCTGCAACTATAATTTTAAGAACTACGACCGAGGTTGACAAATAGTGTATGAAAAAAAAATTTATTTAAAAAATTTTAGCAAGGTCGCATACATATACATCGCTTTTTCAAAAATACTGCGACCATGGCAAAAATAGAAGAAAATGAAAAAACTTGAAAGAAAATGGACCTTTATCGTTGTGTTAGAAAATTTATAAATTTAAAAATTTATTTGTCATCTAAAGTTTCAGAATCTCTTCTAATTGCGATCATGGTCCCAAGAATTAAAAAATAAAAAAAAAGAGAGAGAAACGGAAATAAATCTGGAAAAAATAAAACTATTAAAATTCACAAACCCTAAAATTTTTTGAAAATATCGTTTTTGTAGTACCTTTTTCGGCGGATGATTTCTTTGGTGCCATGTGTTGCAAATATATTTTTTAAAAAACGGATCAAATTTGTGAAACAATAGAACTAATTGGATCTGAATGATCAGGTGAAATTTTAGATCTGTAAATTTTTTTGAAAGGAAATGTTTTTACATAAGGTAAAAAGTTGTGAGTGAGGGTATTTTCGAAAAATACAATGTTGAGGTGACTGACATTAAATTAGGCGGGATTTTTCAGGATTTTGTCCGCCAAAATTTATGACAGGTTTGCGGCTCTGATGTTGCCACGTCCGCCGGCTGAGAAACTCTCTCAGCTGGCGGCTGAGGTACAGTAACCCCTATATATACACACACACACACATATACATATACACATACAAAATAATATATATAACAAATATAATATATATATATATATATATATATATATATATATATATATATATATATATATATATATAGGGGTTACTGTACCTCAGCCTGCAGGCTGAGAGAGTTTCTCAGCCGGCGGGACGTGGCTGAATATATGCCACATATCGGCCGCAGAGTGTAGGCGCCAAAAAATCAAAAAAATCCCGCCTAAACAATAGTGAAAAACAAATTGACAAAAATACCCCTTTTTACTTCTAAACTGGAATAAAGTTATCAACAAACAAAATTTACCTAAAAAAATTTCAGTTGAATATATCTACAGTTAAAAAATTCGTAATTATACTACATCAAAAAATATAATAAAAAAAATTTGGATCAACATAATGTAAAATAAGCAGAAGAATTGAAAAGTAAAAAAACATGCCGTAGTCGCAGACTTAATACAAAATAACTTTCAATTTTATATGACGACTGCGACACAAGTCGCAGTCGCTAGTCGCAGTCATAGTGTAACAAGCAGACTTAATACAATATAACTTTCAATTTTATATGACGACTGCGACACAAGTCGCAGTCACTAGTCGCAGTCATAGTGTAACAAAACTTTTTTATATAACGTCTGCGACCCAAGTTGCATTCCTTTTTGTAAGCTCAGCAGCAACATAAAGAATACCAGACGAAACATGCTATCATACAGCAGTGCGACCTCCTTCAGTACTGCGACCAAAGTCGCATTCTTCTTTCCATGCCTTATGTAAAGGATTTTTTATATTTTTAAAAAGTAGATTAGCCATGCGATCCTGAGATCAATTCGCGTATATCAAATCTTATAAAAAAATACTATATTAATTACACTGAATTAAATGAAGTAATTAATATTCTTTCTACGTGATACAACAACAGTCTAAAAAAAGAGATGCACTAATGTTAATCTCGATAAAGGAAAGATGTGCACCATACGTAATCTAAAAGATATAGGCAAACAATTCTATAAAAAGTTAATTTGTACTTCACGTATTAAACCTCTGAAAAAAGGAACTCTTCGGATTCTCCCGCAATAAATTTTCAATTAAATATTTAATTTTTTTTACCACTTCTTACCATACTCAACCGTCACCTGTAACAATTATTATTACTATTCATGTTCTTTACAATATTGACCTTTATATAATGCTTGTAACTAATATATTATCTCATACCTAAAAACTATATTTTTGTTCTTCCTTTTCAATTTGATTACTAAAACTTTCAAAAAAAAATTTATTCTTGAATTATGTCTTCCCCATCTTTTCCTCTGAACACTTAGATTTCAACTTCAATCGTTCCCCCACCGGTCCTTTTTCTTCAGGCTATTCTAGTAATTTTGATACCAGTCTGGACTTCACTCCTTTTGACTATCTCACTACATCAAATAATTTATTAAATGATCCTCCTATTCATGAGGATGATGAGATTTTCATGTGGGTTAGTGAGGAAGACATTATCCTAAGCCACTTGACGGAGACATGCTTGATGAAAGCATGTCCTCTGATGCTGTAGGCTCGCTTTCTCGCAACGGGTCGGACGAAGAGCTTGATGGAGACGATCCATTCTAGGAGTTTATCGGTGAAACAAAAAACCTCAAAAACAGGAAGATGATGAGGAAATAAGTGATGAACAGGAAGAGCAGAAGAATGAAGACGACGAATCTGCTTATGATGGTGATAATGACGAGGATTAGATTTCCTGATCTTTTCATATTCAATGTTATTTTGTCTTCTTTTAAAAGCTTTAATTTCTCTTTTTTGTAAGGTCTCTTTCTCACTATATTAACTTATAATCTCTTTTAATTACATATGAAACTGCGACTGCTGTTCTTAAACCACTGCGACCATTGTCGCAGTCCTTTAATTACATATGAAACTGCGACTGTTGTTCTTAAACACTGCGACCATAGTCGTAGTCCTACTACACATGCAATAAGTAAAAATAATTCAAAGTTATAGGCTGCTGAGACAACAGTTACGGTGAAAGCGCAAAACATATAAAAACATACGTAAACTGCGACTGTAGAATCAGTCCTTATTCAGACAACAGTCACAAATAAAGAACAAAAAAAAATATAAAGTAATACGTAAACTGTGATTATACTATCGCTCTCGTTAAGTACTGCGACCATAGTCGCGGTACTGCGACCATAGTCGCAGTCCATCGTCGCAGTCCATGGTCGCATAATATATGTAAAAAACCAATTTAATTGTTCTTAGGAGGATCAGACAACAGTCACAAATAAAGAACAAAAAATATAAAAATAATACGTAAACTGTAATTATACTATCGCTCTCGTTAAGTACTGCGAGCATAGTCGCGGGTACTGCGACCATAGTCGCAGTCAATGGTCGCAGTCCATGGTCGCATAATATATGTAAAAATCAATTTAATAGTTCATAGGAGGATTAGACAACAGTCACAAATGAAGACAAAAAAATATAAAATAATACGTAAACTGTAATTATACTATCGCTTTCGTTAAGTACTGCGACCATAGTCGCAGTCCTTGATCGCTTTATACATTACATCCGAAGAAAAAATAAACTGCGACTATATTAAAAATCATTAAATATCAAATCAGATAAAAAAATAAAGAAGCATTCAAATTAGTTTCGTGATTTAATAAAAAATGTTGGCAGTATAGCCGCAGTTTAAAAGATAATTGTCACAAAAAATGAATAACGTCAGAAAATATAAAAAAAATAATAAACTATACATATTCACTGTCTTTTACCGAAAGAGTAGCATTTCATTAGGGGTATTTAGTAATTTAACTTATTCCTATAAGCGGGCCGCAAGTTAGTGGGGTGACAAAATTGAGCCACGTTACCGCAGGCTGAGAGAGTTCTCTCAGCCGCAGGCTGATATACATTTTTCTCATATATATATATATATACACACATATATATATGCATACATACATATACATATATATGTATACATATACATATATATATGTATACATATATATATGCATACATATACATATACATATCTATATGTATATGTATACATATACATATCTATATGTATATGTATACATATATATATATGTATATATATGCATACATATATATATGATATGTATATTGAAATATTAAAAGAATTTAATTAACTGTGTATCCTAATCCGTAGCCCATATTCTATCCGACTTGAAGAGAGGGGAGAGGGCGCTAGCCGTCAACCAAACTTAGCCAAATAGATATGATCTACTTCATAGGATAGCCAAAATACACAAAATGTGTGCTCAGTACATCATCCCTCCCTCAACACTCTGATTGTCATATACATGTTATGACACTTCATGTAACAGCGCTCTTTGCAAGTATTGATTCTATGTGTCGGTTAACATTCCTATACCCTTCAGCTTTTTCTGATATTCTGACATGTATGAATATTGCATGCCAGTTCTGCACCGGATCATTTTCTTTTGGATCCCCTCCATCCTTCCACTTACTGAGTTGAGTCAATTGAGCAACACTATGATTTAGTTGTTCAAATCTGTGCAGCATACACACCTTTGTCTTTGAAAATTTGCATGTTTCTCTCTTTCCATATGTGTCAGACACAAGCTGCAACTGCATGTTTGCCAAGGCAAATATCTTCTTATTACCTCCAAATTTTTTTCATAAGAAATCTGATTTCATCCTCCAGTGTCCCTCTTTGTTGATTCAATCCCAATTTTAACCTTCATCTTGTCCATATGTAGTTGGAGTATCCGCATTCAAAAAATAGATGATGGGTTGTTTCAAGGAATGTTTGACGGAGTACACAAGTGGTTGTTTGCACTACTCCCAATTTGCAGAGCTTATCCAATGTAAGCAACTTCTTATGTAGATCTCTTAGTAAGCAAATTGCCAATTTGGGGCAATGTGAAGGAAACCATATAAACTTTGAGAATTCAAATAGCCGCCCCTGTTTCCTCACTACTCCCTATGCAGCTTTGTATGAGAACTGACCTTTAGCTGCAGTTGCCCAACCCAGTAATCCTCCCTTGTCGTGTCCTTCTGAACTTGCATGATAAAGCTCCAAACTGGGGCAAGGGATGGTTGCTTCATAATCCAATCCCCTTATGTATAATTTCATTTACTGTACATTTGGGATGTATCAGAATATAAGTATTTTGTCTTCATATCTTATCAGCTATTGCTCCAACTTTGGTCAAGGATCAAACCAAAGTGAGGTAGATTTGCCATTACCTATACATTTAATCATATTAGGCTTGCCAATGCATTACCAACTATAAATTTCCATATACCTGATTGCATTAAGTGTGCACCTGCTTCCCAGAAATTTTTTCCTTGTGCATACTGATCCCTCATCCATTTAGCCCAATGGAATTAGTATTGCAGCATCTCCACACAAGTTTTACACCTGCAGCAGCACTGATATCTTGCAATCTCCTTATTCCTAAGCCTCCTTCACATTTTGGGGCACACATTTTTTCTCATGTCCATACATGCAATTTATCTCTCCACATGAACTTCCCAAACATACTCTCCAAAGTTTTGATAGTAGAGCCGGGCAGTTTGAAGGATTGAGTCCAATATTACATAGTGCCAAACAAAACTGTTATTATGAGCTCCACTCGACCCGCAAAGGACAATGTATTAGCCATCAACCCTTCTATGTTCCCCCTGCATTTGTCAATGAGACTGGAATAATCTTTTGCTTTTAAATAGTTTATTGACAGAGGTATGCCCAAATATTTTGCGGGTAACTTCCCTTCTCCAATTCCAATTGCAGATCTCAGAGACTTCTCTTTCTGAGTGCTTTACTAAAGAAAATCTTACTTTTCCCCTTGTTTATGGATAGGCCAGTATTGGTTGACAGTAACTCCAGCAAATTATTCACAGCTTTTAGTGATGACACCATATTCTTTGTGAATATCAACATATCAGCAGCGAAAAGCAAATGAGTTATAACATCTCCCTTTGTCCTCTTCTTCTTATAGGTTTAATTTTACATACGGCTATGAAAATGTACATTTGTATTGTGTCACGCCCCGCTTCCCAAAATACGCTGGAGCGGAGACGCGACACGAGTCGGCGACGCATATACGCAAGGAAAATACCTCACGTATACGCGCTAAGCCTAAAGTAACCTGAACAAGCCATAAATCTGAACCATAATAATCAACCATCACTGCAATAATACATATAAAGGCTATACATGATCTTAAATGAAATAAGGAATAGAATAGAAGCCAAGGGTGATATACATGAATCAAAGAATAATAGCAGGAATAAAGAAAGGAAAGAATACCAGAATCAAAAGAGAGAGAGAGAGAGAGAGTCCGGTTTCTCGCAAGTCGTACAGTCTCATCGAACACCTGCACCATTGAAACAAGCGTCCAATATCTGGACGTGCAAATCCAGGGTCGTCAGAAAGCGACCTAGTGAGTGTGTGTGTAAAGGGGAGAGCTCGTGCATATAAAAAAGGTGCATAAAGCATTAACAAGAATAACTGCAGATATAAGATAATCAAATAACATGATACATAAGCAACTGAATAACAATAGTAAGAATAAGAGTACAGGTACAAGACAAGTAAAAATAACTGTAACAAATAACAGATGTCTAGGTGTATATCCTAGCAATATCACTAACCTGGTACATAATCTGGTCCTGGTTACAATCATGTGTCTATCATAATGATATATATAGATATACAATCAGGTAATTACAATCAGTCACAATACATCAACAGTTTATTATTAATTATGTCAGTGAACACCAATTGTCACATATAATAGACGCATCCCATACTACGCTTACCACACATGCCAATCGATGTCCTCAGTTATTGAAACTGATCGGTTGGAGACATTGTCCATGCTTTAGGTGGGTCCCGTGTATACTCGGGACCACGGCCCAGACTCCTGGCGCTGAATCAGGACCTACCGCAAGGTAGTCAGGAACATGTAAACAGGAAACATGTACATGTATAACATGTATAACAGGAAACATGACAGGGTGCCAGTCACCCCACGGGAACCCTGCAGTAGAACCCTCTTTCGGCTGCGCAACCTAAATCCTAGGTCCACCCAAAATACGAACGCTGTCTCCTCCATCAATCTCCCCAATCCCAGTGTAAGTTGTTTGTTATCATGTTTTAGTTTATCAAGATTATTTAATATACATGTTACTTAAATCACTGGGATGACTCAGTGGTAGTCACGGTAACAATATCAACATGTGAAAGTCAGGGTACCAGTATAACAGGAGTATAAAATATCAAGGAACAGGACACCGGTGAAAAACACCTAGAGGGGGGGGGTGAATAGGTGTAAGTGCTAATCTAAGAAACTAAATGCAAACTAAGTGCGCTAAATGCGGAAGCTAATGCAAATATGCACAAACTAATACAATACAACAAGTGTAGCCGAATTCCCTTTCGAGGCTCTGGACTAACTCCCCTTGATTCCCCTTGAAATGGGTTGAGGCGCTATGTGAAGCTCTTGTTGGGTGAGTACAAGTTAGGCACACACACAAGCAATCCAAGCAATAAGAAATATGTGCACACACAATCAAGCCAAGCAATCAAGGATAAATTACAATATGAAAGATGCAAGGCAACACAAGCAATGTATATAATATGAATGCTATGAAAATATGATGCTTGTATGAAATGATGCTTTGCACAAATGTAAAGAGAGTAGAGTTGAGAGAAATTGGATCAAACGCTAACACAAAGATTTGTTTCGAGGTTCGAGTATCCAACTCTACATCCCCGCCTACACCACCGTGTAGGATTTCTCAATCCACTATAGGAGTACCGAACTCCTCTCTCAACCTTACAAAGCCACCGAGGCTATACAACCACAATCAACCTCTACCGAAGAGGGATACGGCCCGTAGCCAACAATAACAACAACAACAACAACCTCTACCGAAGAGGCTCACAACAAACACAAACACCTCTACCAAAGAGGAATCCAAACCAATACCACTCCGATCACCTCTACCGAAGAGGGATTCACAAAAGCAAGGAGGGTTTACAATAAGTGGTTACAAACACCACAAACACAATCTTTCTTTCTTTTCTCTTTTCTTTTCCACAAAAACAAGATCCTAAATAGATTAGGATAGGTGATAGCTCAAGTGTGGAAAACAAGGTGTTTTTGAAAACCAGCAACAAAGAAAAACTACTTGGGAAATCACTTGTAAATGATAGAAAATGAAAAACAAAACAATCTCCCAAAACCCTAACTTTCTTTGATTTTCCAAAAACCCAAAAACAAATAAGATGAAATCTTTTTGACTTAAAAACTCTTTTAAAAACTCTTTTAAACTCTTCAGAAAATTGAAAATTTTTAGCTCAAAAATTCTTATTCAAAACAATGGAGAAATGGGGTATATATAGCCCCTAGGAAAAACTAGTCGTTAGGCTGAGTTGGCAGTCTGACCAACTGCCGGTCGACCGGCCCGGTCGACCGCCAACGGTCAAATTTGTGACGTTGGGCAACATCGGTCGACCGGTCCGGTCGACCGAAATAAACCGAGAGCAGAGCTCTCAGGCCCGGTCGACCGGCTCGGTCGACCGTCCACTGTGCCTAATAGACGTGCACGTCTGTGCACGTCGGTCGACCGGATCGGTCGACCGGCCCTTGGTGCGGTCGACCGGTCCGGTCGACCGAACTGGCCTGGCAGGCACAGTGCAGATCTGCACAGATACGGGATTTGAAAATAGGTCTTTTCACTCAATAAAAATCCCATAAATTCACAGTAAATCTAAAAAATAGTTTTAATCACAATAAAAACTGTTTTTCTAAAAATATGTTTTCTAAAACTTGTTTTATCATTTTATGTTAAAACATAAACATGTGATAAAAATTTCAAGACAATATATCAACATATCAATTCATTTTAGAGTCTTGCAAATTTTATCAAAAACAAAACCTGTATTTTGTCAAACTTGATTTTTCCAAAACATGAATAGGGATATCAAAATAAGTTTGTTTACCAAGTTAAAGCATGTATGTATAAATAGAAAACATCTACTATACATATACCATATGTAAACTTGTTTTGATCTATTATTCATGAAAACCAAAAACCAAATCATGAAACGTGTGTGTTTTGTGCACTTGAGCATATCAACTAAACTAAGCTTTACAAATGGATCTAAAAACTCTATCTAAACTAGGATACCTAAGTCTTCTTGACGATCATCATCTTCAAGTAGACTTGCTCCAAAACTCCGTGATTCTCCAAGTGCAAAGGTATGATCTTTAAGCTTTGGCACCGGAATCACCATGATAAGCTTCTAATCATCTTGTTGAAGCTAATCATCAACTAATATCCTGTTAATGATCTGAAACTTAGAAACACAAGAATATTAGTAAACATAACTACATGAGTGTTGATCATCATCAAAACTAGAGTGGAAGGCCATTGGGCCAACAACCGGTATAACAGAAATATAACAAGTGAACATGCGGGTGTTGTTACCGTGTAATAATATTTCCCAGCAAATTTCAGTAACATGAACATGATAGTTGTCAGGTATATATATATAAAGAATAACCAGTCGCTTTCACAGGTAAAACAAGATTATCCAAAATGGGTAATGACCTACTGACATGAACAGAATAATCCGAGCAATGTATGTATTCAACTCATATCCTCCAAGTCATTGATATTTCCATCCCAATCACAACTCAACTAAACAAATAGTCACATCTAAATACTGGTCCATATCCAACGTTAATAACATAAATCTCAGTTCGACTTAAACTCCAACTAAGTCCATATACTGATCCAAGCATCAATTAACCCGATCTCTACCATCATAATCAGTCCACATCAATATCTGAATGAATCATCACTCAAGCTATTATCAATGAAAGAATAACAAGCTGGAAAGTCCTCTACATGAAATATGTCATATGTCCTCTATAACTCTAGTTCAGTACAACTCACAGTCCAACACTGAATAAGTTCATGTATCAATCCAATCGTCATAATCTTTTAGTAAGGTAAGATCACATCCAATATGTCCTCGATCAACTGCAATGTAGAATAGTAACTTCTAATACTAAGCATCAACGACATATCATCTGTTAGTTCTCATATACTCAACTTTAGATCCAAGTCATTACAACTGACCCATAAGTCCAATAGTTCCATAACCGTCTAGCTTCATAACACATCTAGTAATCTGATTAAATAATTGCTGTTCCAACATATAACAATATCCAGTACTAATCCTCTCACTCAAACATTCAACTCTGATTCACAAGTATTCACAATTCCTTCTCCTATTAAGATCAATCATGATATCCCAACACTCGATATCACAACATATTCATGCATCTAAGTTCTATTAGATCAAGTCATTACCACCAATGTCTATCTCTTGAAATCATATACATCTATCAATAACCAATACATAATCCATGGGTGAAGTCCACAATCCATAAAATGACTATACACAACTGACAGACTCACATTAGTCGACTAGGGGGAAGTTACTAGTCGACTAGGGAAGTATAGTCGACTAGTCAAGGTAGTCCATGTCGACTAGGGGCGAGGCAAGTCGACTATAAAGGTAAGGCTAGTCGACTAACAGGGATAAAGGGTGCTACACAACTTCTAAGACAACCTATTAGTCGACTAGGGCAAAGGGTAAGTCGACTACACCAACTGCTAGTCGACTATAAAGGTAATCAAGTCGACCAGCAGAGAAATACAGAGAATCAACATAACCTGGAAGCTATACTAGTCGACTAGGGTTCCGGGGTTAGTCGACTAACAAGGGTGTTAGTCGACTATAAACATGGGCAAGTCGACTAATCTGCCTGCAATCTGATACTGTAATCGATCCTGCACAATATTCTCAATCTCCACATCTTCTCAATCACTCTCATGCTACATCCTGATATGTCTACAATGATATACCAAACACCCATGTGGTGAACATAGGGTCCCAACAAAGTATATATATATATATATATATATATATATATATATATATATATATATATATATATATATATATATATATATATATATATATATATATATATATATATGCAAGTCATATATCTATGCATAAACACCCAACATGAAACTAAAAGGGATGACGATCGCATCCAAACGTAAAGATCTACACACGCATAATAATATGACGCATCAAAGGATTCATAAAAACATACACAAGACATCTGCAATTACTCCAATTAAAGAATGAGAGAGATAGCGAGAAACACTCACATAGGGGCTGTCGGGACGATGCCGTGTCGCTGTTGGTGTTACCGTACTGCTGAAGTCGTTGGGGCTGCTGTGCTGTCGAAGAGAGGCGCAGCAAAGGGAAGATCCGGGCTGTTGCGTGCGTCAGGCTGCAGGTGGGATCTGTCAACAGGGGCTGGCCTGGCTGTTGTTGCTGCGGATCTGCTGGAGGTGATCCGGGCGGCTGTCCAAAGGGGCGGCTGCTGGTGTGCGCTTGGGCTGTTGTCCTGCTGCAGCCATGCTGTTGCCCTTGCTGCTGTTGTCGTCCAGGAGAGGGGGAGAGGATCGGCCATGGGCTGATCTGCTGGTTGCTGTGGTGGATCTCCGGGCTGCTGACGAAGAAAAGAGGGAGTGGTGCTGCTGTTGTGGCTGGGAAAGATGAGGCCGGCCATAGTGTTGGGGAGGAGATCTGGCCATGGCCTACTGGGCTCGGCCACGGCAAGGAGGGGGTGGCTGTGCTTGGGAAGAGGAGACAGGGCTGCAGGCTGGTGCTCGGCCTAGGTACTGGCCTGATGGAGATCCGGCCGAGAGGGGGTGGAGGTGTGCGGCAATGGTGGAGGTGGTGGGCTGCTGCACCAATGAAGAGAGAGGAGAAAGAGGTGCGACTGCAGCTGTTGAGGGATTAGCTTAGGGTTAGGTTAACAATAGGATTATATATAGGGGTATTGGGTTTACGGGTAGATGGGTATAAGCTTATCGGGTTGAGGGTTTGGATCCAATTGGGTTAAGTGGGTCTTGTTTGGATTTGGGTAATGGATCAAGGAGTAGACTAATGGGTAGTGGGTTAGAATCAAGGAATAAGACATGAATGGAAATCAAGAAAAGAGAGATACACCACTACAAAATAATAATCCAACATTAGTAGTAACATCACTTAACCAAAATAATAATATTAATAATACCAATACATTACATGACCAAACTAATAATAATAAATAACAGTAACAATATAGATATTACTAACAACGAGTAATATTATATCATATGATAAATAAATACATGTACACATTTAAAATACCAGTATATTTTATTTAAATACCGTACTAAAAAAATAGGGATATTACATATTGAGAAGAACTCCATTACCATGACAAAAATAATAGGGGATAAAAAATCCGCTTGCCTTATCCCCCTAGTTGTAGGCTGCCCAAAAATCACCAAGGACAAGTTATCAGACGCGAATCTCAGTTCAACGCGAAGGTTGCGTTTGATACTAAAACACGAACTTCGCTTCTACAGAAGCACAGAGACTTCAGACACGGGCCTGAGTAAACCCGCATTCAACGTCAGTCTGAGTAACTCTTCGTCCCATTCAACGTGAGTCGTCTCAGTAACTCCGCGTCTAACGTAGGGTCTGAGAAACCCTGTGTCCCATTTCAAGCGCAGGTATGAGCAACTCAACGCTCCACATCAGATACGGGTCAGAGAAACCATACGTCTTACTTCAAACGTGGGTCTGAGCAACTCCGTGTTCTAATCGAGATGCCCCGCGTCCAGCATGAGACTGCGTCCAGCACGAGGCCCGCATCCAGCGCGAGACCTGCGTTTCTGTTGTAAGTGACCCCATTACTGAGTCAATTAACTTCCTACGTAATGTGGGAGTTAATCCTCACTATGAAGGAATTTTAGGGGACAATAATACCCCTATGACTCTTTATAAATAGCCTGAGAAGCTATGAGAAGTGGGAGAAGCTTTTTGAAAAGGAAGAGGTTTTTCTGAGGTTGAGAGCTAAGAATTCTCAAGTTAAAAGCTTCTTACTTTTTGGAGAGAAGAAAAAAAGGAGTAACCAGTGGACTCTAAACACCCAGTGTGTTAAAACAGAACTCCTCCTGATTGATATTTGAGAGCATCCTGAAGAGAAGCTGGACAATCAGTCGGTCAATGGAGAATAATAGTCACTCTCCATCTCCACACAAAGAATCCAGCTCTAAACAAAAGGGAGAATCATATCTTCTCCCCTCTTTTATAATCGAGATTGTCCATTATAATCTTTCATCCACTTAAAGAAACTTTACTTCGATCAAGCTTTTCGACCAAACAAAAGACGGCGACTCCGTTGGGGATTTCTTTCTTTACTGACGAGAACGCCGTGGCGCAAGCCGATGTTCGGCTCCTCAAAAAGATGGTCGAATTTCTTGTCATTGAATTCGACCAAGAAAAGTTTGAAGAATTCCTTTCCTCAGGCTCCGCCAATCCCAAAGCAATGTGGCAATACCGCAAAGTCTGTTCGGAGACTCGCTCTCGAATCTCTTCAGAGATTACTCATAAAGTGGCACACACTACTGCCCACAGCGCAAGCGGTGCCACTTCAGAAGAATTTCTGAAAACCTCTCATGCAGCCCATGCAGCCACGTCAACGTCTCTTAGGAGATCCACAGGGCGAAAGCATCGACACACGATCAAAGTGATGGTGAAGATCAATACCGCCATCCTTCTCGTCTCCAAACTCAACAATTCTAGGTTGCCGGAGGGTTCTCAATAACCCCTGCGGTTTAACCAAAATGCTGAATGTCGATGAAAGTGTCGCATCGACAACAAATTGAAGATTCTGCAGAAGTAATTTGCTCTGCAGATTCAGAACGCGAGGTGCATACCCACGTTTCTTTTAATCAAGCGAGGACCGCATCAAACGCGAGACCCACATTCTATCGGCTCCAAAACGCGAGGCCCGCGTTCTATCTGTCTCAAAATGCGAGGCCCACATTTCTGACTCCAAACGCGATGGCCGTGTTTCAACAAAGCAACACGAGACCCGTGTTCAGCATTGCATGTCTTCAAGACATAAGTGCCAAAAAGCCCTCACCCTCAGGGGTTCGAGGCTAGTTCCTTAGACGCTCCCTTGACAGATCTGAGGGACTACCTAAAAGAAAGAGGAGCATCCATCAATCGTCCCTCGATGTCACTGCGAGCAACTCATCTCAGCAGTACTTTCTAATTGCCATTGCGGCTTTCAGACAAATAAACTTTCAGTTTTTAGCCGGTTGTTAGCGGCTTCAGACTCAGTCAAGAGACGACGATCCTAAAAGAAGAAATCATTCTCTGACGTCAAGTACCCAGAAGTGACTGCAAAAATGGTGTGTTCGAAAGCTAGATCCGCGTTCTGCTTATCAACGTGAAGTCTGCGTTCATAAATCAAACGCGGACCTGCGAGATCCGTGTGTCGACTAATTAACTTCAACAATTTTTTTGAAACTTCAAAAAGAAGTTAAGAGGACAGAGCCCCTTCACGTTCTCAATGGCGAAAGTCATTCCACTTACCAAAAATGGGGGCTTCTTGAGAAGAAGAACCACCCATGGCGGTCGGCGCAGCAACGACACTCGAAGAAGCAGCTGTTTGCTTGGGTTTTGGAGCCATTGCAACAGTGAAATCTTCAAAAAAATTGAAAAAAAGGAAGCTTTATGGGTTTTGAGAAAGCTCAAGAGCTTTGGACGCGAGTTTGATCGAAGATGATGAACAGTCAAAATAAATTGACTATCGAAAGACCTAGGTCTTTTATAGGCTTTTCAATAGCCAAGATACGCGACGCGTATCTCGAGCTCAATCCGAGCCAGATACGTGTCCTACGCGGCGCCTGTGTCCGCGCCTGGATGCATCAACGCTATCTTCGCATTTCGAGAGCCGCGTCTCAACAACAATCGAGAGCCGCGTCTCAGCGACAATCAAGAGCCGTGTTTCTACGGCAATCAAGAGCCACGTCTCTACAACAATTGAGAGTCGCATCTCTACAACAGTTGAGAGTCGCGTCTTAACTCCATTAAAGTTCGCGTCTCCACTTGAGCAGCATGACAACCGCGTCTATGAGGACTGCGTTCTCTCATATATAAAGAGCATGTCTCTGCTTCTGCAATCAATTCGATAGTACACTCCAAATGTAACTGACAACTCCACCGGTTCAATAATACACCAACGAACAAACTAGAGCTCATAACAAGAGCTAGACTGAGTTTCTGGAACACTTGTGATGATCTTTTCTGGAGGCTTCAAGTAATTCAATAGTACACTCACGAAGACCACAATCCAGATAGGATAAAGCTCAGGGCATCTCGAAAGGGTGTTAGTACAATCATGTGAGCCAAAAATAAATCAAAGTCCAAAGTATTTTGAAATCCGTCCCAGTCAATATTGGAGTTTCAAAAACTTTGGAGGGGGTTCTGTAGACTGCCTAAAAATCACTAAGGACAAGTCATCGGACGCGAACCTCAATTCAATACGAAGACCGTGTTTGATACTAAAACGCGAAGATCGCGGCTTTGCGTCCACAGAAGCATGAAGACTTCAGACGCGGGCCTGAGTAAACCCGTGTTCAACGCGAGTCTGAGTAACGCTGCGTCCCATTCAACGTGAATCTGAGTAACTCTGTGTCTGAGTAACTCCACGTCTAACGCAGGGTCTGAGCAACCCCGCGTCCCATTTCAAGCGCAGGTCTGAGCAACTCAGCGCTCCACATCAGATGCGGGTCTGAGAAACCTTGCGTCTCACTTCAAACGCGGGTCTGAACAACTCCGCGTTCTAACCGAGACGCCCGCGTCTACAACAAGCAACGCGAGGTCGCGTCTAGCACAATACCCACATTTATGTTGTAACTGACCCCCATTACTGGGTCAATTAACTCCCCACATAATGTGAGAGTCAATCCCCACTTTGGAGGGATTTTAGGGGATTATAATACTCCTATGACTCCCTATAAATAGCCTGAAGAGCTATGAGAAGTGAGAGAAGCTTTTAAAAAGGAAGAGGCTTTTTTGAAATTGAGAGCTGAGAATTCTCAAGCTAAAATCTTCTTACTTTTTGGAGAGAAGAAGAAAAAGAGTAATCAGTGGACTCTAACACGCAGTGTGTTAAAAACGGAGCTCCCTCCTGATTGATCTTCGAGAGCATCCTGAAGAGAAGCTGGATAGTCGACGGGTCAATGGAGAACAAGAATCACTCTCTATTGCCATACAAAGAACCCATCATAAAAAGGAGAATCATATCTTCTCCCCTCTTTTGTAATCGGGATTATTCCGTTGTAATCTTTCAACCACTCAAAGAAACTTTACTTCGACCAAGCTTTTCCGACCAAACCCTAGTGCTTGTGACAAATCCGGATGGACATCCATTCAACACAATAGAGAAAGTAGGAGCATCTATACACTCTTCAATCCACTGAATCCACCTCTCAAGAAGCCCCATTCATTTCATTATATGATATGCATAGTTCTGTTCACCGTGTCAAACGCTTTCCTCAAGTCAACCTTAATGCAAGTTTTTGTTGCTCCCTTCTTCTTGAAATCCCTCACATTTCATGAGCTAATAGGATGCAATCAGTGATATTCGTCCCCTGCAAGAATGCATTTTGGTTCTCAGATATTAAACAGCCCACCACTTGTTTCAGTCTATTACATAGCACCATAGAAATAAATTTATACAACAGGTTACAACATGAAATAGGCCTGTATTCTGCTAAGGTTCTGGCTTCTGTACACTTGGAGATTAAGGTTAGCAGTGTATGGTTTAACGCCTTTAGCAATTTCCCATTTTGAAAAAAAGATTTCACTGCCATATGATTGTACATGTTTATTGCATGTTTATTGCATGTTTATTACTAAACTCCTGTATCTATTTTATACTGAATCCTGCTAATAACCATGTCTTAATTTGCAGGCTTGTCTCAATTAAGAGGGAGAAGATTATGCCAAATAATACCAGTTAAAATAAGATTTAACTGGATCTATTTGGTTAGCTGAATATAGTCCCAGATCTAGTTTGGTTAACTCAGATTTCTCTATTCAGTTAAATGAAAAATCAAAATCGGAGACTAAACTGAAAAACCAGTTGAAAAAAGGAGATAACAGAGAATCAAAGATCCCGCTCCCTGGATGTGGCCGCCACATCCAGGCCACGGATCCGCGGCTTCGTTAGAGAGATAGGGGGGTGTTTGCTCCCCTATCTTCAGACACTCTCCCCTACTCCCTTTTGGCTATATGTACTGCATTTTCCGGAGTCCAAGAAAGCGAAGACTAGGAATAGAGTTTATATTATTTTTAAGTCTAGGATTTTTGTTAGATAGTTACAAATTATTTGTAATTTCAGCTGTTATTTTTATTCTAGCTTAGTCTAGCAACAAGTGAGAGAGAGAAAGAGTGATTGTAATCAGAAGTTGAAATGCCATCAATAAAGATTCAAGAACTTTCATCTTCTCCAACTTTCGGGTATGTTACATTTCAATACAATGTTTTGCTTTACATCTAACATGAGTAGCTAAATCGATTTTTCTAGTCTCACTGTCGTCTCTCTTCTATCATTCTTTGTTTTGACCGATTTTTGTGTAAACAATCCAACGGAATCATATGGATACCCTAAACTAAGCCTTGCATCTTTGCAAGTGTTTTTGAAGGCACATGAGGATGGGTTTGAATTTTTAAACTTTCATTTTGAAAACAATACTTGAACTTGTTTTTACTTCATACTTGGTGAACAAACTTAATGATTTAACATTCAGTTCAAGAGTGATTTTGAAAAAGGAGTTAACTCTTCCATACATCATCTTATTTACTTTACTTAAACTTTTAAATTCAAGCTTACATTTGGCCTATGATCGAGTTGAGGCACTAAGATTTTCAAGGGAAGAATACATCGTTGAGTAGTAAGATAGTGAGCCCGAATTTTTTCTTACTTTAAACAAACAACATTACTCTCAAGATTTCTTTAAATCATTTTTTCCAAAATCTATTTTCAGTCTTCACTTTTTCTGTAAATCACTTCTCAACATTCCACATTCGTTTTCTTCTAAAAAACACCAACTCTAAAACTTGTTTTTTCAAAAATACCGATACGCTTGCATCCCATCTCTCCTCGTGGACACGACCCGTTAGCCCTAAGTTACACGGTATTTAAATTTGCAATCAATTTTTGGCACCTTTACCACCATACTAATTTCTTTATCAACAATAGTACGATGTCTATGGAAGAAATGGGCATTAAATCCATCTATATCTGGAGCTTTATCCGGATTGAATTGGAACACTGCTTCACTTGTCAGCAATTTTTTCACCACTATTTTAGGAAAGGAATTTGGATATGAGGGGCAATTGAACAGTTTTTTGTAGAATTCAGGTGGCTCTTGCCTGATATCATCTTCATTATTGCATGACTTCCCTTCTCTAGTAAGCAGATGATTGAATTGGTTGTGATTTCTCACCTTACATGCATTATAGAAAAACTTAGTATTCCTATCACCTTGTTTCAACCAATATTCCCTGCTTTTTTTGTCTGATTTCATCTTCTTCCTTTCCCAGCCAGTACCCCAAATTAGATTGCAATTCAGTTTCTTGCTTATGCAGATTATAATCCATAGGGTTGGCTCATAATTCCAGATGGACATCCTTTAGCTTCTTCCTCGTCTCCTCTTAAGGGACACATTGGATTGTTGTCTCCATTTCTTTATAGCCTCCTTTAGCTTTTTAAGTTTTTGAGCCACCTGATACTGCATTTGGCCATACATGGGGGTTTCCCAGACTTCCCTCACCAACTGCTCAAAACCCTCACAATCTGGCCAGTAGTTAAAGTATTTGAATGATTTTTGTGTCTCCAGCATTTTCAGAAGCATGGGGGATTGATTACTCGTGGATTGATCAAGATAGTGATAATAAGCCCCTGGCAAAGTTGCAAACCAAGTATCATTGCGCGCCACTCTATTCAGCCCAACCCTCCTTTGTCCTGCAACCTTATTATTCCATGACCATGAACCTCCATTTGATCTAATGTCAGATAACAACACACAAGTTTCCAGACATTAATTAAATTCCCTTGGCTGATTGTAATTCAACTTCCTACCTCTAATTTTCTCCTCTGCATATCTTTCTACATTAAGATCACCTGCCAACGTCCAAGGCAACAATCCAGACTGGTTTTTTATTTGAGTTAGGTCTTTCCACAAATGCACCCTTTTACTCTGCCAGTTTGATCCATACACTGCAGTGATTAACAATTGAAGGCCACCCTTATTATTTGCTAGCAGGGAAATCTGCTACGAGGATTTTCTAACTAAATTACACATCCATATATTGGGGTTCCAGCATACCCATATCCTTCCCAGTGCAGAGTATTCATAATTATATGCAGCCTCCCACCTTTTAGGTTGATACAAACACACATACACACACACACCCACACCCACTCACCCACACCCATGTGTTAGTGTAATTTTCATGTATTCTCATGAAACTGAATTATAATTATTTCGTGTAGGCAAAATTCATAATTAGTATAGAATATATATTGCACATTGTTGACCATGGTTTTGTTTTAATGAATATTTTTTTAAATTTTTTTAAATTGATATGCAAATTTTGTTGTATCTCATAAATATTTTTTTAAATCGTTAACATATTAAAACCTATAACGGATTTTTCAAAATCATTTTAAAACAAATTTGTTCTATTTTAAATCAATTTTTTTTTTTTTTGAGTTTTAAGGGCTGCCCCGATCGACCGCCTGGTCGATCGAGATATTGAGAGAGAAACACTCTCTGCCCGGCTGCCCGCATGGTCGACCGCAGGCATGTTAGATACACTGTCTATTGGTTGGTCGACCGCCTGGTCAACTGCAGTTCGGAACTGCAGAATGATGTTCTGGACGGTTGATTGCCCGATCGTCCGCATAGACTGCAGTATTTGCAGAGATTGCGGGCCGGTCGACCGCCAGTTATATCTGCCCAGCATTTAAGGCAGTTTTAAAAACCCACCTAATCCAATCCCTAAACTCTCTTATCCTCTCGTTTTGCTGCCGACTTCTCTCAACCCTAACCCATTCTCTGTCTCAAATTCACCAATTTCTCTCAAAATTTCCACTCAAGTCCTACTATTCTCAAGGTATTTTGAGGATCTTTTCAACTTCTATTGGGTAAATTCACTTTATCCTTTATCTTTTTCATAGTTTTTCAATTTTGACAACAAAAAAATCTTGTTTATCATCATGTCTAACCACAAAAGACTATGAAGTGATCATTCCAAAACCAAGAAAACCACAAAATCTGGATCTATTGCTATTTCTACCTTTGTTTCTGAAAATGCCAAGTACAAATTCAATATTTTTCAAAAGAAAAATGTTATTTCTAGTAGATTTGTGGTGATTGGTGACTTCGATCATCTCAATCTTGCTCAGATCTTAAACCCCACAACCTTAGGATTTTCTTTCCAACAAAGAACACTTTTACCCCAATATTGTGATCCAGTTCTATTGTAATTGCACCGTTGAAAATGATGTGATACACAGTAGAGTAGGAAAGACTCATATCAATCTCCACAGGATGTCTTTGGTAGAATTCTCAAACTCCCGTGTGCCGGGTAGACATTTTTGAGTACAATCTTTTATCCTTCGATCAGTATCTTGAGAATGAGTCCTATGTCTCAGCCTCAACCCTGCTTCATGGCAATGACATTCTGGCTTTGTTTGAGAATGAGGAAGTGAGACACTTCATCCTTATCTCTCAAATTCTTGCCAAGATCGTTTTGCACAACATTCTCCCAAAATCTGGTAAATTCAGCCATGCTAGAGGTTGTGCACCACTGCTCATATACTATCCCCAAAAGAGGATTAAGGTCAATATCCCTAAACTCCTCGTCGATGTCAGGACTTGTGAATAATCTCTCATGATCTCAAATAGAAATCTTCCTTAAGGGATGATTTTGACTCATCTTTTCAAGCACTTCAAAGTAGATTTGTCTCGAGATAGTGCCACTCCTGTCATGAGCATTGAACATTCTCTTCTAAAGAGAATGTATGCAGCTTCTCGTGTACGACCTGCTTCACATGTTCCTCCTCCTTAGGCTGACATATGTTCATCATCCTATCTGATCCATACTCTTCTTTGCTGAACCAAATGAACACTCTTTCACTTGGTCATGCTAACACTACCACTCGTCTCGAGAGAGTCCTATCCAACCAAGATGAGATCCGAGCCACTCTAATGGAGATCCATGGGATTCAAGACGGATTCTGGAACACCTTGGCCCACATGTGTAATGCATAGAGTTATCTGCAAGATTGCAATGACAATATGCATTCTCACTATGGATGGCCACTTCCCATGCCTTTCAGATACTCTTACTCTCTGCCTCTTACCGGTCCTACATTTGATTTATGGATTACACCGATTGCACCTCAGGCACATATCAGCAGCCCTCTGATCCACTGAAAGGTCGGCTCTACACTGATGGGAAGACTTTTGATGTTGCCTCTAATCCACCTCAGGAGTGATCTCTTCCTTCCCCCTTTCTTTTTGATGATGACAAAAAGGGGAAGAAGAATGAGTAGTTAGGATGATTAGGACATATTTTTGAGTGTTTTTAGTTTGAAAACTCTTTGGTTGGTAACTTTTAAACTTCGGTTTGTTATGGATATTTGGCATGTAATGGATATCTTGGTTTGGACATGTAATGAATGTTTTTGATTTGTAGTTTGTTGTGAAGTTTGTTATGAATCTTGCTTCATATCATAAGTTGCTGTTGACCTTCATATATAATATATGTTTTATTTCATTGGAAGATAACAGATTGGATGGATGGAGGTTGTTTAATGCATATCATGCTTATTGAGATATTATTTATACGCATTTGTGTGATTTGGTCTTATTGATTAATCTATATGTCTCTTGCTTAAGCTAAATTTGATATATCTTTCCATATATGCATAATTTCAGGGGAGCTTCACAAGAAACTTTTCCTAATTGTTTAAAAAACTTCATGAGTTTTGTCATCATAAAAAAGAAGGAGATTGTTGACCCAAGGGTACAATCACTCCATTTGTTTTGATGATTTCAAAATTCATGTAGTTAAGTGCTAATACTTTTGTTTAGTGTTTATAAGTTTTAAAGATTTTTCAAGAATCTAAGTTTAGCTTCTACTCACAAATATAGCAAGTTGAAGCATACAAGATGATTCAAGTATTAAAGTCAAGTGCAAAAGAATTAGTTTTGGATGCGAAGAAGCACCACAAGAAGAAGACTTGTAATCTTACTTTATACTTGATCAATGTAAGATTTTTATTTGTTAAAATCTAGTTTAGATGATTGGAATGCTCAGAGACACACACATACACAAAATGATTTTCTATTAGTTTTTCAAAATAGAATCTTTTATTTTGAAGTATTTTGAGAAATTAGTATATTTGTGTGTTAATTTTATACACAAGTATTTTTTATGAAAAACCCATCTATATAGTTTATTCATATGAGATTTATTTGTATTAATAAGTTTTCAGAATAGTTTTATAGTATTTTAATAAGAAAAGAAAATCAGTTTTTGGGCACTGTTGGTCGATCGCACGGTCGACCGCCAGCAGAGCAGAAAACTTTGCATTCGAACTGCCCGGTCGATCACATTTGCACAGAGCTTTTTGTGATTGAGCTCGGTCGACCGCTAGCTTAGTCAAGTTATTCTAGCCCTGGTCGGTTGATTGCCCGGTCGACCGCCAGTTCAGAGTTCAAATGTATTGGCCCAAAGGCCCATTACTCTAGTTTTGATGATGATTAACTCATGTAATTATAGTACTAATGATCTTATTTTATTTAAGCTTCAGATATAAATCAAGACCTTAGTTCGGTCTTTAGCTTCTTCAAAAGACTCAAAGTCAAAGTTTAAAGTTAGCACATGTTGATTCAAAAGCTCAAGCACAAAGAACATATCAAGAACTCAAGAAGGAGTCTCCTCTAAAGAATCAAATTTTGATAAAATCAAGTGGAGAAAAAGTTCACATAAACAAAGAAGATTCTAGTTTGTAAAAATGTCTAGATCTTTGTAAAGTTTAGATTAGACTTGATTGTTTAAGCTTACACACAGAAAAGTTTGATATTGGTTTAAAAGAACAAAAGTTTTAGGTTTCGATATAGCAAGATTGTGTTTTGGTTTTATGAAACGAAATTCTCAAAAACATGTTCATATTATTTTATATGTATATTGGATTTCATTCATACACATTGATGCTTCAAATGAGTTTGAGAAACTTGTTTTTGTATTTATACAAGTTTTGAAAAAACTTATTTTTCAATCTAAAGTTTAGTTTTTGAAAAAATAATGTTTATATAGTTTATGTTTTTAAAATTGTATTTTATATCTAAAAAGAAGTCACATGTTTATAATATGTGTTGATTATTGATCACACATATTTGTGCTCATATATATTTACAAGAACTTATTTTTGTAGATTTTATAGAAATTTATTGGGATTTAAAAAGATTTTTAAAACAACAAAACTGTGTTTTTTGGCCTAGGCCGGTTGACCGGTATCACAAGCCGCTGGCTTGTGCACACGGTCGATCGGGTAGTCAAACAATATTACACATAGCCTAGTGCTTGTGCACACTGTCGATTGGATGGTCGACCATTTAAGCAGAGAGCAAATTTGCTCTGGTGGGCGGTCGACCGTCCCTGATCGACCGAGCAACAGAGAGTAAAGTGTTTTCAGTCGGTCGACCGGGTGGTTGATCAGTTACTGTGAACACACAGTGTGTTCTCACAGCGGTCGAGTGTGTTCTCATAACGGTCGACCGAAAAACCTCAACGGTTATTTTTGTAGCCGTTGGGCAATCGACCGCTAGGCCAGTTTTGGCCTGACCTGTCTCAAACAGCTATTTTTTGGTTTTTTGGTTTTGTTTTATTTCCAAACAGTTATATCTTACTTTATTTGGGTTTAATTATTACTTTAATTACTGAGATTAGTTTCTAATACTCTCATCCTATTCCCTATAAATAGGACCCATAGTAGAGAGTTTTGAATCACGTTTTTCAAGATTTTAAAGTTCAAAAATCAAGTTTTAGTTTTTGAAAATGATTTGAAAAATTAAGAAATCAAGTCTCGGGAGAAATTGTTTTTGTGCTACAAATTCTTACATCTTTAAAGAAGATTTCTCAATAATTTTTCTTAAGCTTTCACTTTCAAATCTCTAAGTTTTCCTCTTACAAGCTTGCGCCAATCTCCTCTATCTACTTTATACGAGCTTTATTTGTGGGAGTTCATTACTTGTGATCAAGGAGATTGACCACCAAGTGTTCTACATTGTATTTCAAGCGGTTAGAGGTTACAGTCTCGGAATTAGCTTGCATGCTCGTGTTGTAGGTGTTGCGGCATCGAGTGAGGAACTTGCAGGTTCAAGAGTTCTGAGGGAACTTGTATTGTTGAGTGATCTTGCGGGATTGTCCATAGTGAAAATCTTCATTGCGGTAAAGCGGAGACGTAGAGCAAGTGACTCGAACCTCGAAACAGTTCTCCTCTGTTTTGCGATTGCTCATCTCTCTCTTTCTCTCAACTCAACTCAATTTACTCTAGTTTATATCTTGCTTACTATTAATTGCTTATCTTTACATATACTTGTTTGAACTAAGAAAGCTATTTTGCACTGCAACTCTTGTTAAAGAGGAATCTTGAGGGAAAGTTCTAGAGCCCTTCACCGAAAATTTGACTTCACTTCTTGGTCATTTATTTGTGTGTTAGTTTTTGTTTGTATAAATTTTTGATGTTTCATTTGATTAGCACATCACCTATTCAGCCCTCTAAAAGATTAAAATTAGTATCAGAGCCGGTGCTTTTGATTATCGGTTTAACCACCATAGAGTGATCCTCATTTTTGCTAATCATTATATTTGTTTTCACACACATGACATCGAGTAGTGTTAAATCTAGCATCTATTGTCAACTCAAGTTTGATGGACTTAACTATCCCATATGAAAGGTTATGATGACCATTTTTCTACAATCTTTGGGTAGTCGTATAACAAAGGCCATCTCTAAACCTTTTGTTTCTCCTGAGCTTGAGATGACTTACAGTTCAAAATTACTATTAAATAACATGATGCCAACTCTAAAACCCATTATGCACCATTATAATTTCTTAACAAAGATGATATTTTTAGACTTATAAATTGCACATCCGCATATCATATTTGGCAAGTTTTGATCACTATTCATGAAAGCACTACACAAGTAAAGAAAGCTAAGATTGCTTTGCTTAGCTCTCAATATGATAGTTTTTATATGTTTGATGGTGAATCTATTGATGAGATGCTTACTTGATTTACCACAATTACTAACAGACAAGTTTGTTTAGGTAAACCCATCTCCAATGATCAAAAGGTGCAAAAAATCTTTAGAGCACTTCCTAAAGTTTGGAAAGTCAAAGTTATCACCTTGAAAGAGTTGAATGATAAGGAGGAGATAAATTTTACCGCTTTTATGGGGAACTTGAAGCCCATAAAATGGAGATGAAGGAAAGAGATGATCGTGAGCCATAAAAGAAAACTACTGTTGCACTCAAAGCATCCCCAAGAGAGCAAAAAAAGAAAGGCATTGTAAAATCAACTATCTCGGAGGATGATGAACAAGATGATGAATAAATCATTCTCCTTGTAAAGAACATGAGGATGATGTACCACAAGAGAGGCAACTAAAGAGAAAAATGGTAAGAAAGAAAAAAGCAATGAAAGTCACAACATGAGATTCAGATAGTGAATCCGAAAGAAAGATGATTTTGCACATATGTGTTTTATGGTCTAATGAGATAATTGTTCGCAATTCAAAAGTCATAAAGAATTTCGTCATTGTTTGAACTACGTACAAGTTACAAAAAAAAAAAATAATCTTGCTAGAATATTTTAGAATAATCGTATAGTGGCAAGAAGATGCTCGAATTCATAGAGACTTGTTTAAAATTGGTTCTTTAAAAATCTACAATCTAATTTAATTCTAGTTTGGAAAACATTTGAATGAGAAGTTGGAGTTTTTGTTTAAGAGCTAATTTCTAGAAGTATTAAAAACATAAACTAAGATAACAAAAATACTAACCGTTGTGAAGACTAATTAATTAAAGCAAAAAGGAAGAAAAGAGAGAAGGAGAAGAAACAATTGGAAACTGAGATTGTCATAAAGCCTGATTCGCCGTTGTCTCCTTCCTCCAAACGTTACTGAAATAGATGAAGTAGAAGACTAGAAATAAAAGGGAGAAGATGACATGTATGAGATTGATGAAAGCAAAAAGTAAAATGAGTAAAATTACATCATAGAAATAATAAAGAAAGAGTAGAAATTTTTAGACTGAAATACTGCAGATCTTTATAGAAGAAGACTGAATTGAAGATTCGCCGTTACAACGCTCTTGATCTTCTCCAAAATTCACATTACAACCCACAAAACTCTTCTCTCAATTTGCCTTACGGCCTTATAGTCTAAGATGAAATGCCCTTTTTCCTATGCTCTACCTCTCTATTTATAGTAGAAGTGCATCAAGAGATATATCTTTAGAACTTAAATTTGAACTTTAAATATTAAGATAATATTCTTTCTCTTGACTTGGGGAGCAAGCTATTATCAGTTTTCAAATTTGAATTCTCCCCTTATCTGTTGGCCCAAAGGCTCATCGCTTTAGTTTTGATGATAATTAACTCATGTAGTTATAGTACTAATGACCTTGTGTTTAATTAAGTCTCAGATATTGGATCAAGATCTTAGTAGGTGTTTAGCTTCAACAAAGGATTTAAAGTCAAGCTTTTGGAGCTAGCACGTGTTGATTCAAGAGCTCGCGCATCAATATCGCATCATGAACTCAAAGAGGAGTCTAGCTCGTTGGATCAAAGTTTGGACCAAGTCAAGAAGAAGAAGAAGACATTCAAGAGAAGACTTGTGTCTAGGTTTGTTTGCAGTAAGATTTTATTTTTAGATAAAATGTAAAGGATAGATTAGTTGGTGGATTGCTCAAGTTTATATACACTCACACACAAGATTTATATGTGTTTTCATAAAAGAGTTTTTGTTTTAGGAAAATACCGATTTGGTTTTCAAGCTTCAAAATATACATGTATTTTATCAAAACCTATTTTAGAGCTTAATGTCAAAAATATAGATATTTCATCATATATGTAGTGGATCATATCCATACACACTAAGCTTCAAAAGTATTTAAAATATCTTATTTTTATATTTGGAGGAGTTTTGGAAAAATCGGTTTTTAATTTGGAAAAATCATTTTGGAAAAATACAGATTTTTGTTTAAGGCAAAACTTTCATATTACAAAAATAGTTCAAAACGTTTGTAACATGTTTTGTTTTTTACTCAAACATATTTGTATATCAAAGTATATTACTGAACTTATTTTTGTAGATTTTTAGAGAATTTATGAGATTTTATTGAAGGTAAAAAGCTAAGTTTTTAATCCTTGAAAATTGCTGGACTGGTCTTGTAAGATCCCTAGTTGATAATACTGTATTTTTATTTTCTTAAAGTATTTATTTTGATTTACTGATTATTTTTATTTACTTAACTTAATTTATTATTTTTCATGTGATTATTATTATTAAATATGCAAATTATTTTTGAGATAGTAAATGACAATTTGGCTCTTATATTTATTGTCGTTATTTCCTATAAACATTTTTAGTTACTTGTTACTATTATTTTTATATTTACCATTATTATTATTATTTGTTACATATTTATTATTTCCATTACTTCATTAAGGTTATTATTATTATTAATGGTAGTTATTATTATTATTATTCCATTATGATTATTATTTACTGTTATTACTATTAGTGTTATCTTTATTTTTATTGTCGGTGTTTATTAAATATTACTAGTGTTAATTTTATATTATTTATTTATTTTTAATATTAGTATAAGTATTAGTGGTAGTAGTAACTGCTAATTATTATTTCTATTATTATTGTTGTTGTCGTTTATTAATATTATTATTTATCTTGATTAATTAATATTGTGATTGCTAACCTTATGATTATTTATGTCATGGTTAATTATTTTTAGTGTCGTTATTAATTGTTAATATTATTGTAGTTTGTATTTATTTATTATTGTTTGTAGCATTATTCCCTTTCCCTTGTATCCTTGACCCTAACCCATACCCGTTATCTTACCCAAATCCAAACAAAGACCCACTTAACCTATTTGGATCAAACTCAAACCCATTCCTAATCCAACCCGCTACCCATACCCAATAACCCATCTTATAAAATAATCCTATTTCCTAATCTATTTTTAACCCTAGCCCTAATCTCTAACTTCTCCTTCATGCTACAGCCGCCTCCAACATGAAATCCAGTAGCCACAGCCGAATTCCCAATTCAGCCGCCAACCATCCCATGGCCGTGACCTCCACGCGTGCTCGGTTCCTCCACGCACTCCTCCGCCCAAGCCAAGGTCCACCCCAGGCTACCCTTCACGCAGCAGCTCTCCCTGGCCGCGCTTCTCCATGACACAACCGCATCTAGCAGCGCCTGTGCACCTACTCCCTCCCGCGCGTGCTCCACCAAGCAATTGGCCGAGCCCTTCCAAGCATGCAACCGCACCAAGCCATGCGTGAGCACCCTTTTCCCTCCTTTCCTTTTATTTTAATGTATTGGGATGAATTAATATGATTGATAGTATATATATATATATATATATATATATATATGTGGGAACTAATGTAAGTGGCTTTGATTAATGGTACTAATATAATATATTAATGAATATAATCTATATGTATTCATGTGGGAAGATTTGCATTGTTCTTTTAATATGTGCTAATATAGGTGCATGTTTGTGGTGTGCGGCAAATCCTTCTCCGAACCATTTTCGGGCCCTTCGCGGGATGCCGTTGATCGTCGTCGGCGAACACGAACGCACCCCACGCCCTTCACGGCGAGTTGCTCTATCCAGCGACACCCTCCGCGACCCCGGACGCCTCCATCGGAGCCCCCGTCGGTGCGCCGCAAGATGCCCCGAGGTTAGTCTTAATTTCATGTATAATGGCATTTGTGTAATTATTGGGAAGTTCATTTATATTTGTGTGTGGTTGAGTGTGCGTGAGTGACTTTAGTATTTGAATGCATGTATGTTAATAATTAATTAATATGTATAAGTAATTATAGTTAATAATAGATATTTATTAATTTGAATATTTATGCATGGTACATATATTTGCATGAATTTATTCCTTAAGTATTTAAGTGTATAGTTTAGTGATTAATGTATATGCATATTTATTAATTTGGATGCATGCATGGGTTTATGTATAATCATGTATATGTATGCATGATTTATATGCATGGGTTTCTATTTATTTGTGTAGATGAGTATGTCATTTAATTAAGTGTATGTACTTATATTAATATGTGTTGGCATTTATTTAAGTATGCATGTATGTATGTGTATGCTTGTATACGTGTATATGTACGTGTACGCGTATATGTCCGTATGCACGTGTAAGTGTTTAGCGTGCATTTATATTTATTTGTATATTTGGTTACATGCTATAGTATTCCGGATCAGTTGCAGAAGACCCGAACATGATTCGGATTCGTACCGTTGTGGACCCGACACACAGGAGATTCGAAGACCGATGCATGGGATTATTCATAGACCAGTACCAGTTCGTGCAGTGAAGACCAGACGGCGATTCGGATCTGAAACCGCGTCATTTCATGTGAGTGTTCGTTCATGTGTATTTATCGTTGTCAGTATGCTTTACATGTTGTCTTTATCATTTTATGTGACTTTCCGTTATATTTTATCAGTTTGATGACTTGTACCAGTTCATGAGACATATATGATTGTCCACTTTATTCATGTAGTTGACATATGCTTGTATTAGCGGTATTTCATGTGTTGGTAGTTTGTCTCTGTTGGCTTAGGCCTAGTTTGATATACCTTTAGACGGAGATTTGACTCGATCTATTGATTGGCCAGATTAAGTATATAGTTGAGCATCAGATATAAATATGGATCTTGTTTTTGGACATTGAGATATTAGAGTTATAGCATTTCATGAATAGATTTCTACTGTTTCAGATTGGGACTAATTGTAAGGAACTTGGACTGTATACTAGATTGAGCTTATGTTGGATTGGTTCAATATTGAGGTTTACTATCTACAATTTATCTGAACTATTATCAGACTTAATATTCCTTACTTGGTGATAATTCAGTTAAGAAATTATTCAGATATTTGAGGACAGATGATATATTTCATATAGAGTACTTTCCAGACTTGTTATTCTTTCATTGGTAATAACTTAATTCATTTGGGTATTGATGATGGACTTGTTATGATATTAGAGATCGGATTACTTGATGCTTGGATCAGTATATGAACTTAGTTGGAGTTTAAGTCGAACTGAGATTTATGTTATTGACTTTGGATATGGACCAGTATTTAGATGTGACTATTTTAGTTGGGTTACGATTTGGATAGATTTTGAGTTAGAGTTGATCTGAAAATCTTACATTCTTTATAATAAAGCCTGATCTGCATTAAGATAAGGTTGAGGCAGCTGGATTTATATTTGTGAGTATTTTGAGATTATATTTAGATCTTAGAATTAATAGTTTTACGAGTTAATATCTGAGTGGCATTATCAGTAGATTTGATTATTCTTATTGATGATAAAATAGGTGAGAGTTTAGTTGGATATTCATGATTTAGTTTTGACTACTTCAGTTACTGGAGATAGAGTTGTTATGAGAGTGATTTCATTGACATTGATGACTATATTACATGTTCGGAGTTTTATGGCAACTATTGGTCGACTTTACTTATTGGTGACTTTGAGAGTGATGTATGGATGGTCTTGAGAATCTGATTTATAGTATATTTTGACTGGATTATTCTATTCATGACAGTAGATTTTTACCCATCTTAGATATCTTGATTTACCTGTGAAACCTGACTGATTATAATTGGTATCTACCTGATAACCATCATGTCCATGTTACTAAAATTACTGGGAATATTATTATTACACGGTAACAACACCCGCATGTTATACTTGTTACATATTCCTGTTATACCGGTATCCTGTTCCTTGATATTATATATTCCTGTTATACCGGTATCCTGATTTCATGTTGATATTGTTACCGTGACTACCACTGAGTTATCCCAGCGATTCAAGTAACATGCATATTAAATAATCCTGATAAACTAAAACATGATAACAAACAACTTACACTGGGATTGGGGAGATTGATGGAGGAGACAGCGTTCGTATTTTGGGTGGACCTAGGATTTAGGTTGCGCAGCCGAAAGAGGGTTCCACTGCAGGGTTCCCGTGGAGTGACTGGCACCCCGTCATGTTTCCTGTTATACATGTTATACATGTACCTGTTCCTGTTTACATGTTCCTGACTACCTTGCGGTAGGTCCTGGTTCAGCGCCAGGAGTCTGAGCCGTGGTCCCGGGTATGCACGGGACCCACCTAAAGCATGGACAATGTCTCCAACCGATCAGTTTCAATAACTGAGGACCTCGATTGGCATGTGTGGTAGGCGTAGTATGGGATGCGTCTATTACATGTGACAATTGGTGTTCGCTGACATAATTAATAATAAACTGTTGATGTTTTGTGACTGACTGTAATTACCTGATTGTATATCTATATATATCATTATGATAGACACATGATTGTAACCAGGACCAGATTATGTACTAGGTTAGTGACATTACTAGGATATACATCTAGACATCCGTTGTTTGCTACAGTTGCTTTACTTGTCTTGTACATGTACTCTTATTCTTGCTATCTTTATTCGTGTTGCTATCATGTATATTATTGCATTGTTATTCAGTTGCTTATGTAACATGTTATTTGATTATCTTATATCTGCAGTTGTTCTTATTATTATTTATGCACATTGTTTCTTCTGCACGAGCTCTTTCCCCTTTTACACACACACTCACCATGGTCGCTTTCTGACGACCCTGGATTTGCACGTCCAGAAATTGGACGATTGTTCTAATGTGCAGGTGTTCGACGAGACTGTTCATCTTGCGAGGTACTGGACGCTCTTTCTTCTGTTCTGGTATCCTCACCTCTTTTATATTCCTGTCATTTCTTGATTTTACCTTTATCGCTTCAGCTGTCATTTTTCTTGCCATCATTTACGTGCTATCATTGTGATTGTCATTATATGTATTATTGCAGTGATCATTTAATATTATGCTTCTGATTCATAGCTTGTTCAGGTTAATTTAGGCTTAGCGTGTATACGTGGGGTATTTTCCTCGCGTATATACGTCGCCGACTCTCGTCGCGACCCCATTCCCGCGGATTTTGGGAAGCGGGGCGTGACAGGTCTTCTGCCGGTCGACCGGACGGTCGATCGAGCCAGAAGTCAGTCGACCGCATTGGTCGACCGACGTGCACAAACGTACACAGCCAAGGGCCGGTCGACCGCACGGTCGACCGCCAGAGAGTCTCTGCTCTCTGAAAATCGCCCGGTCGACCGGGCGGTCGACCGCTGGGTCATTTTCCAGGTAACGGTCGATCGGTCGGTCGACCGCTGGCACAACGGTCAGAAATCTGACCGTTGGCCGGTCGACCGGGCGGTCGACTGCTAGCAGTCCAGATTGCTGATTTGGACCCCAACGGCTAGTTTTTGGAGGCCTATATATTAGGGTTCCCTTAGACTATTTTCTACAAGATTTCAAGAGAGTTTTTGGGCTAGTTTTTCCTACCTATATCACTGGTTTTATCCACATGTTTTATGGCCAATATTTTCAAATCAAAAGGAGAGTTTATCAAGAGTTTTCAAAAGTGATTTCTTGAGTTTTTTATCACCAATTCAATCCTAGTTTTTCTCACACATACTTGAGCTTTTCATTGCTATATCAATCCTATAGGAGAGTTGTTATGAGAGTGTTTGTAGGTGATCAAAGTGTTTAGATCACCAAAGTGTTCATTCTTTGTTTTGAGGAGGCGGACTTGCGGGTTCGTATTGTTTCAAGTTCTAGTGAGAGTTCGGTGTAGAGGTGCGGCCTCGGTAAGCTAGTGTGCTTGCGGTGTGTAGTTCTTGCGGGAACAAGAGATGGACTAGTGAGTCCAAGAGTTCTAGTGTGAACTCCTTGTAGGTGTTGCGGCACCGAGTGATCCGGTGGGATCGATTCTAGTGGAAATCCTTCATAGTATTGAAGGCGGGGACGTAGAGCAAGGGTTCTCGAACCTCGAAACAAATCTTCTATGTTTGCGATTGCTCTCTCTCTATCTCTCACTTGTGTTTATATCTTGCATGCTTATATTACCTTCATGTTTATATGCTTGATATATATTGTGCCTTATTGTCATATGCTTGGGGATTGTTTGGTTACACTAGTATTCAACCAAGAGAGCCATAGTGGTACCTCAACTCTTATCTAGAGGAATCTTGAGGAGATAGTCCAGAGCCCTTCACCGAAAATTCGGCTACACTCTTGTGTTATACTTGGTGTGTTTAGCTTAAGATTTTTTTGTTTGCATAAATAGTTTTAATTCCGTATTAATTCTTCATTAGATTAGCTAGTCACCTATTCACCCCCTCTAGGTGATTTCATTATCTCCAAACTTGATTTGATTTATCCAAAATTTTATGTAAAAATTCAATGCTGAATTGGTTTGCAGCTAGTTGGTGTGTTGATTGTTGAATATGACTCATCAAATAACAAAATTAAAAATAGTGGTCAACATAAGAATTGTAGGCCTTTGTGTCCTCTTTCTGTAGCATCTTTAATTATCAGATTTGAGTTTTCTATAGCGAAAGTTATGATTAAAATGTTAAAAAATATCTAGTCTGAATCTGAGTCTAAATTGATTTAGAGCTCCGAATTTACTTGGAGTTTTATCCTTATCTTCAAATATGATTGCTTCATCTCATCCATTCATCAAGAGATATATCCTTAGAATCTTTATTTGAACTTTGAATTTTGAGAGAATATTCTCTCTTTAACTTGGAAAGCAAGTCATCTCCAAATCCGAGTTTAAATTTGAATTCTCCCTCTTTATCTTTCACTTGGAGCTTAAGCAACCCGAATTTAAGTTGATTTTCTTCTTTATCTCCAATTAAGATTAGGATTATCTCTGAATTTTTTGGCTTGTTGGGATTTTGGGCTTCTTTTTAATCTTTTGGGCTTCTTTTCTTTTCTTCCTTTAATTATAAAGGCCTGTACATTACTAAGAAAAAATACAATTACATAGTATTATTTTATAAAAATAAATGTGAAAATATGATTAAAAATATGCATATTTGATGAACAATCACACCACCACCCTATCTTTTTGCTTATCCTTGAGTAAAACAAAAGAAAAAAGTAAACTAACCAACTCACTTGCGTAGGAGTCACAGTCGCACTTAGCATGCGTAACAAGCTGTTATACCTCTCAGTTACCCCTAGAGAACGAGTTTTGTCTCGTGAGGGTTTTCAGTGGACTGCACCCACAAAATCTATAAGGAAAAAATAAATTGTTAGTATTTTTGAAAATGTATTTTGAAAAGAAGAGAAAATATTTGAAGTGTTTTTATAAGAATTAAGCAGTTTATAAGTTATTGGTGCACCAAACTATTTATTGACTTAGTCTCTATACATCAATTTGTTATCAATCCAGGTTTAGGAGCCAAACTATATTTCTCATCTAATCTATCATTTTACTCTAAGTTGTATGTATCTTTGTGACTGTGAATATTTGACTCTAGACTCTTCAACTCTAACTCTTATGTCTTATTTTTACATATTTTTGTTGGTAATATCTCTTAGTTTTATTAGGCTTTCTAATTTATTCATGTATTAAGTCAAGGTCGGTGACTCCTAAACAGGACGATTTTAGGACACCGGGTGAGAAAACACCCCTAGGACTTAAGGACTCCAGCAAACAAGGCTACAAAACTAAGAATTTTTATTTATTAAATGAACCTCTTTTAGGGTGAATACTTATTATTTATGAGACAAAATATCCAGCTTAACTGTAACGCCCCGATCCCAAAGGTACGGGGACGTTATGGCGACGTACATACGCGAGGTGAAAACACGCTCACGCGTACGTTAAGCCTCAGTACAGTACAATACCTCCATATAGTCATGAGTTCCAGCATGAAATAAGTACAAGAATACCTGCAGAAATAGGTCAGCGATCATGACAGATATGAAAAATATAGGGACAAATAAGATAACAGAAATAAATGCCCAAGATACCTATGAATAGGCCAGATGAGGAATCTCCTATGTCACGCCAAGACACTCTCTGCTACTCCGAGAACTCGGATCTCCAATCTGGGCACGCAAACCCAGGGTCGTCAGAAAGCGACCTAGTGAGTGGTAAAATGAAGGAGGCAGTAATATATACATAATAATACAAGCACGATACTAATATAAATACATGATGTGGTACAAGTGATATTATATCATAAGCATATAGGAAGCAGTGGAAATATATAAACATGTCATCTTTTGGTACCATCACTACCTAGCCGGTTATCATCAGGTCATGACTTTAATCATATCTAGTTTATATCATAAATAATGTTATCTAGTGGTGACGTAAAAGTAGTGAACATGATAGTGATGTAAATGAACATGCAGGTGGGCATATGCAATATGAACATGCTACTGTGTTGTGTTTAAATAGCATATAAGCAATGCAAAACAGAATATATATGATGCAAGGTGTACATGTGCATGAGTAGTATGCCACCATAGGTTTCAGGTAGTGTAGCAAAGTCTACAGGTAACATGATAGCGGATACGATAACATGAACATGAACAGTAAGAAGTAAGCAAGATCACAGTGAACATGATAGCAGACAAAATAACAGGAACAGTAACAAGTTAGTATACATGTATCAGGCAAGTCATGTGATTGACACAATAGTAGAAATCAGTACCACCTGATATTTTAATCAATCTCTTCCAGTGTCCCATACCACTGGCAGTTCATACTGGAGCCCGCACTCCAGTCGAACCCATCCGGACATGGCCTACGGGTACCATTATCCAGACGAGAGAGTGACCAAATAACAAGTGTTCCCAACGTCACTATTGTGTATACTGTTTTATTTTGAAAACCCATGGTCGAGGAGTTCTTATCGGGTGGATGTATCCCGTGCATACCCGGGATCACGGCCTTAAACGGACCCCTGGCTGCTGAGACCAGGGCCCTCCGCTAAGAGGGGAGCACGAATCAAGTAATGGGAGCTCATGGAGCTAGTGGTAGGTAGCACTACCGTCCCCTGCAGTGGGACTAACAATATGGATCCAGTACATCACCCGATAAGATCTAATCAACCGTCAAGTCTCCCCATACCCAAGTTATCATTATTAGCTGATATGTCCAGTCTACAATGTGACAAGAACAACTTCTGTACATGATACGGGTAACATGATAACTGGACCAGAGCTCTGTTGATAGCGTAGAACAATATAACGGGAATCGGGAACAATATAACGGGAACCATATAACGGGAAACGGGAACAGTAGATGTGGAATTCCACATATCGCATATCAACAGCTCTCATGTCCAGTAACGAGAATATCCATATCAGTAATAGGAAACAATCATATAACATGAATACGGTAACATGGAACAATAATACATGTAGCATGAACGGGGATCCATCAATCATATAACACAAATACAGTAACATGGAACAATAATACATGTAAGATGAACGGTGATCCATATGACAAGAGTACAGAAACCATACATGCATGTGTAACAGTGATATGTGAACCTGAGATGTGTGTCGAGCATCCATGTAACGATGAGAATAATAATGCGAAATGCAGTACGCCATGCAGTGGGATATCCGTGTATCAGTGGATTATTTATGTGGAGCAAGACTCCGTGTAACATATACGTGTATCACTCCTACATGTATGCACAATGGTCAGTGTCTCAGATACTACCATGTCCATTGACCTACCGTTCCCGTATAGTGATGATACCAGTGCATGAAATAACGGTGTCCAACATTCCTATCTCGTGATTGATAGTTATCTAACTGTTATATACTGCATGAATTAATAGTGTCCAATAATATGGTGAACTAGTGACCCGAGTGTCAGTGGTCCATGAACATGACCTAATAAGCATCCAGTGTCACATTCTACGTCTACTAGGTATCAGACATATTCTAAGTACGGTGTTGATTAAAGTGTTTTAATATTATCTACAGTTTATTTTACCGGTATCATGTTTTATATAAATAACGCAACCAAGTTCAATCAATAAAAAGACAATTTATAAAATAAAAACACTCACAAACTGGTCATGGGAAGGTAGCTCTCGTTCCCACGATCGCAACGGATCCAGAATTGTCCAAATCGGAGTCCGGATGCTCCCGATATCGCCCGAACGCTAAAAGTAATAGAACGGGTTAAATATGTAAATAAAAGGAATTCAAATGCAATTAACAAATTGAATCAGGGGGTTTTCTGTAAAATTACCTATAATGGATTTGGATGCGGGTTTGGGGCTCATAACGGGTCGGGTTTGGATCCGATAACCCGAACCCATAACTTAAATTAATGGGTAAAGGGTTAACGGGTTGGGTTTGACCAAGTGGGTTTTGGGTTTAAACCTTAATCCAATTGTGGGTTAATGGGTTTGGGAGTAACCCAAACCCACAACAAAACATAACAGCAGCAGCAGCAGCAGCTTGCTGCTGCTGCTCCTGCGCGGCCGGCCGGCGGCGGCGGGGGCCCGCCGCCGGCGATCCTGGCCGCCGGCGGCGCGGCCGTCAGGCCGGGGAAGAAGGAGATAGAGATAGAGAGAGAGAGAGAGAGGGAGGAGAGAGAGAAATCTGAATCATATTCCAATGGAGAAGATGAATAAGAAGAGGAGCCAGAAAGAAAGAAACAGAGATCGCAAGCAAACCTATATGAATTGGTTTTCCAGAAAATCACCATTGCCGTGTGGAATTCAAACAGCACCTATCCAATGTGAAATTGGAAAACCCCAAAACAGATAAAGGGTAAGTTTCAGACAACCCCCTTCAAACATTTATGTGGGGGAGGGGGAGAGAGAGAGAAAGAGAGAGAGAGGGGAGAGAGAGAGAATTGAGTGAGGGAAAGTTTTAGAGAGAGAGGGATTTAAAAAAAAGGGGGAAGGTCGGTGGAAGATGGCGGTGGCGGTCGCTTCCAGAGAAAGCCAGAGAAAGAAAGAAGGGAAGAGAAAAGAAAGGAAAAAGAAAAGGATTAAAAAAATAATAATTTATGATTTTTATATTGGCCTAAAATTCGATCAGCTCCGAACGGGGCCTAAAAATTATAAAAAATAAAGAATATTATCCTGAGACGTAATATGAAAACGGTTTGTCAAAACTCAATCCGGTTTGCAAATTAAAAATCCCGGAGTGTCTCGCCGATACGGGCGACACCAGTTTGGCCGGATTTTCGATAAATTCAGAAAAATCACCAAAAATACCCAAACGTAGATCAAGTGATTCTAAGGCCTACAGTGAAAGCCAATTCTCAAAATTCTACTCCGTTTGTGAAATAAAAATCGGAAGGCCGGTTATCGGTATCGGTCGACACCGACTACGGAGATTTTCCAAAATAATCCAGAAAAATTCCAGAAAATCCTGAAAAATCTCAAATATTAGAAAATAGTTTTTGAAACTGAAATCAGCTCAATCGGACTACCACGGAGATCAAATCAATTTTGTACGTCGTATCGCGTACCGATACGGTGATACGTACACCGAGAAGCAGGGGGTTACATTAACCAGAGGATTTATACACACACACACACACATATATTACTTCTTCTTTTTTTTAATAAAGCATGAGAATCTTTGCTTCTGAACTTCAAGTGTGTAAGTGTAAAAAATGCATATTTCTTTAAGGTAAAAATCAAGGCTAAACTATTTTTTAAATTTTCTTCCTAACCTTAGAAATCAAACAATTCATCTTATTTTGACTAAGTATAAAAAATTCTAATTATGATTCTCCCATTCTTTAAAATTAACTTAATTTTTTTATAGAAATAAGTCAAAATATAGTTTCTCTTTTCAAAATGTTTTTTTAAAAAAGTGTTAGTATATATTTTTAAATTTTTTAAATATAAAAACCTATGTTAAGAAAATCTATGGTAGAACTCTCCCCCATGATAGTACACCTAGAGGGGGGGTGAATAGGTGTAAATGCTAATCTAAGACTAAATGAAAAACTTAATGCTCTAAATGCGGAAGCTAATGCAAATGTTGCACAAACTAATACAATACAACAAGTGTAGCCGAATTCCCTTTGCGAGGCTCTGGACTAACTCCTCTTGATTCCCCTTAAAATGGGTTGAGGCGCTATGTGAAGCTCTTGTTGGATGAGTATAAGTTAGGCGCACACACACAAGCAATCCAAGCAATGTGCACACACAATCAAGCCAAGCAATCAAGGATATAGCAATATGAATTATGCAATGGCAACACAAGCAATGTAAATGATATGGCAATGAGAATGATGCTATGCACAAATATAAAGTGAGAGAGAGTTAAAGAGACAAGTGGAGCAAACGCAAACACAACGATATGTTTCGAGGTTCGAGCACCTTGCTCTACATCCTCGCCTACACCACCGTGTAGGATTTCCAATCCACTATCTCCCACCGAGGGAACCTCTACCGAAGAGGATTTGTTACAACACTAGGAGTACCAAACTCCTCTCTCAAACAACAACCTCCACCGAGGCCAACAACCAACCAACAACCACCTCTACCGAAGAGGCTCACAACCAACACAATCACCTCTACCTAAGAGGGATCCAAACCAATACCACTCCGATCACCTCTACCGAAGAGGGATTCACAAAAGCAAGGAGGGTTTACAATAAGTGGTTACAAAGACCACAAACACAATCTTTCTTTCTTTCCTCTTTTCTTTTTCCACAAAAACAAGATCCTAATAGATTAGGATAGGTGATAGCTCAAGTGTGGAAACAAGGTGTTTTTGGAAACCAGCAACAAAGAAAATCTACTTGGGAAATCACTTGTAAATGATAGAAAACGAAAAACAAAACAATCTCCCAAAACCCTAGCTTTCTTTGATTTTCCAAAAACCAAAAAACAAATAAGATGAAATCTTTTTGACTTAAAAACTCTTTTAAAACTCTTTTAAATACTAGAGAAAGTCTGAAATTTTTCTCCTTGAAAACCTTAGCCAAAATCCCAAAGTGATGGGGTTTATATAGGCCAAAACAGAAACTAGCCGTTAGAACTGAGCTGGCAGCTCTGACAGGCAACGGTCGACCGGCCGGTCGACCGTCCAACGGTCATATTTTGACCCGTTGGAGCTACCGGTCGACCGCCCGGTCGACCCAAACAAACAGAGAGCAGAACTCTCTGCAGCGGTCGACCGTCCGGTCGACCGGACCACTGTGCTGCCAGACGTGCACAAGTCTGTGCACGTCGGTCGACCCGTGCGGTCGACCGTCCCTTGGTGCGGTCGACCGTCCCGGTCGACCGACCAGCCTGTTAGCACAAAAAAAAAATAAGATCAGAAAATTTGGGAAAAATATTTTATAAAAATATTTTATCTTTTTCTGAAAATTCTATAAAACTTGTTTTAACATTTTATATTGAAACATAAACATGTGATAAAAATTTTCAAGACATATATAAATCATATCAATTCATTTTTGTGTCTTGCCAATTTTATCAAAAACCAAAACTTGTATTTTTATCAAACTTGATTTTTCAATAGGAAATCTGATTTTCCTAAAACTTATAGAAGTACAAAAACATGATATTTGAACATTATTAAGCATGATGCATATGGACATAGGTCCAATATACATTCACAAAATATATCACAGTTTTTGTTCTTTAATTTTAAAAATATGTTTTATATCAAAACATAAAACTACATGAATAGGTACGTCAAACTAAGTTTGTATAAGTCATATAAGCATGTATGTATATAGAGCACATCTAATATACATATAAAACATGTAAACTTATTTTGATCAAATTATTCATGAAAACCAAAATCCAAATCATGAAATGTGTGTGTATGTGTACTTTAGCATATCAACTATACTAAACTTTACAAATGGATTTAAAACACACTATCTAAACTATGGATACCTAAGTCTTCTTGACGATCTTCATCTTCAAGTAGACTTGCTCCAAAACTCCATCCATGGGCTAGGCAATGTGTGATCTTGACGCTTTGGCCCTGGAATCATCATGAAAAGCTTCTAAACACCTTGTTGAAGCTAATCACCAACTAATATCTTGGTTAATGATCTGAAACTTAAACAACACAAGATTATTAGTAAACATAACTACATGATTTAATCATCATCAAAACTAGAGTGGAAGACCTTTGGGCCAACAATCTCCCCCTTTTTGATGATGACAAAACTCATGGAGTTATATATGCATGGATTAGAGTTAAGCTTCAAAGAAGCTCCCCCTTAACTCATGCATAAGCAAATAAACAATAAATATGCAATGAATGACAATGCATATAAACATGGTGCTCTAGATATCAATGAAATATTCAAAATAAAATATGTTTCTAGATACCAATTCAAAATAAAACAAGACATGTAAACATGCTCTAAATACCAATTAAACTAATTAAACTAGATATCAATTAACATCATATATGCAAACACAACAAATACTCCCCCTTAAGCAAGGAAGACATGCATAACAAATACTTCTCCCCCTTAGATAAGGAAGACATGCATATATAAAACACAAAACACAA
The DNA here is from genome assembly GCA_038442645.1 of Agave tequilana. Classification (NCBI taxonomy): domain Eukaryota; kingdom Viridiplantae; phylum Streptophyta; class Magnoliopsida; order Asparagales; family Asparagaceae; genus Agave; species Agave tequilana. Next base: position 43,379 of record JAVJIF010008684.1, read on the forward strand.
ATACTTCTCCCCCTTTTTGTCAATCATCAACAAAGGGGTATAAAACATAAAAACAAATTTTCTCCCCCTTTTTGTCAAAAACAAAAGGATTAAGAAGGGGTAATCAAATCATTCATAACAACAATGATACCAATTCAAGATAAGACAACAAAGTGCATATTGATACCAATTTGAAAAGTAAAACATGTAAATCAATCAAGAATACATATCATTTTTAAATTTTAAGGCAACTTGATACCAATTGATAAGCAAACATATAGCATACCAATGATATCTAAACAATCTTGATATCAATAGAAAGTATTTTACTTTTAAGAGCATATGATACCAATTGAAATTATTTTTTTATTTAAAAATTCATTTTTTTTTTGAAGTCATAAAGTGTGGGAGTGGAAATCAAATACCAATTGAAAATAAGAGATTCTAGTTTACTCCCCCTTTACGAAATACCAACAAAAAAAACATGCATAGGCTTGAATTAAGATGGCAATTGAAAATTAAATCAATTGAAATAAAGGTAAAAATCAAGCTCTAGCATAAACAAGATTTGTGCTTAAGATATAGAGATATAATAGCACAAATAAAAAAATATGTATATGTGTATGAAATAGAATGAGTACCAATCACTAATAGATGATACCAATTGATAGCATACATACACAATAAATAAATATGAGTATACAAGAAGAATCAAATTGATACCAATTGAAAGAGTTCAATGATACCAATTGAAATAACAATAATAGTCATGGTATAACTCATATCACAACGAAGAACACGAACTAGTTAAAATGGAAAGTTTTGTAAACTAGTACGAAATCCTTCAAGTAAGGAATAAAACAAGATTATTTTTCATAAAATATGAAAATCACATGATAATCATCACTCTAATCAATAAAGCATAATTTTGACTCATGAAAACAAAACATGAGCAAGGCAATAAATATGAGTGTACAAGTAAAATGTGAAGACCATAATCATGAGAATTTGCATTAAGCTCTTTTTAAATTCCTTTAAACAAAAATTCATCAAAAACATGAGAATCATAAAAACTACTTAATCTTCAAGGCATATGTATGTCTAGTATAAACTAAAATATACATACATATCCAAAACTCAACGAGTCCACAAAAGTAAATGCATGAAGGCACGTGGCTCAAAAGGATAGTCATGTATATCTAATAGTTTGGACAAGATAAGCATATGCATGAAGTTTAAATACCAATTCATGAAAACAAAATATGAATAGCATGAAAAGTATGAAAATTTAGCTTTTCATTAAAACAATTCGATACCAATTCTTTTCAAGGTATATGTATGATTTGTCAACACAAAAAGCATACATACATATCCCTTAAACACACTTTGAGTCCATAATAGATATTTGCATGAAAGGCAAATGACTCAAGGGGTATACATGTATATCTTCAAGTTTGGCAAAATACACATATACATGAAATGAAAACTCATAATCATAAAAACAAATACCAAAAATGGAATACAAGTTTAAAATGTATGAATCATCAAAACTAGACTATACTAGCACATCTAATGGGAACAAACAAGCATTCAATCCCAAACATATATAGATTTATTTGTAGCCCATCATATGTACAAATATAAATCCTAGTCTTAATAAAAACTAACATCTAAACATATATTCAAAACATGAAGTATCAAAACAAACACGAATATTATTTTGCTATATAAAACAAGCAAAGATTCATCAAAAATTCTTTTATCAAACTTCTAGGTATATGTATGATTCATCAAAATTTAACAATATACATACATATCCCAACCGTAAACGAGTCTATTAAAAGTATTTGCATGAAGGCAAAAGACTCATGGGTATACATGTATATTTATTAGGTTTGAATTCAAAATACATATACATGAAGTAAAAATATGAAAATAGGCATAGCAAGTATAAATGAAGGAATCATCAAAACTAGCTCATACATGTGCATATAGTGGGTACAAATGAGCATGAAGTTCAATTATATATAAAACAAATGTAGCTCACTATTTGTACATGTATAATACAAGTTTTGATAAAATCTACATTTAAGCATGTTATAACCATATGAAGCATCAAAAAAAAAACGAGATAAAAATCATCATGATAAAACTAAAACATGATTACTATGTAAATTTACATGTATTAGATTCATGATGTACATTATAGCTAAACAAAAAGTGAGAACACTAAATATGAGTTTATATAAGCATGTGTGTCTCAAATACTATACATGTATGTTAAGGATCTAATAAACATGGCATTTACACACTAATCCATAGACAATGAAAACATGCTATAAAACAAATGAATATGAAAGCATGTAAACAATAATAAGGAGTTAGGAATTGTTACCAAACCCTAGAAGGCAACTCTCCTTGTCTCCAAAACATGGTGGTCCTTTCCACCAAACTTCCCTTGAAAGTGATGCATCCAATTGATTTCCATGAAGCTCGGAACGCATTCACTCCAAGGTGTCATCACTCTCACGTCATGTGAGAGCCCATACCTACATCAAAAATAATAGGAGGGGTGGTCTTTGGTACCCACATCTTGTTGGGTCCATGGGGGTTAGTACCTTCTCTAACCCAAACAAAATTCTTTGCTAAATTAGGAGTATGTAATCTATCATAGCAAAATTTAGCAAGGTGGCCCTTACGTCCACAATGTGTACATGTGTACACATGAGCATACATGTGATGGTGTCCGTGAGGAGCATGTGTATGCCGTGATGGGTGTGCATGCATAAAGGTTGGAACTTGTTTCTTTCGAACCAAGGATTCCAAGCGAGTGTGGTTTATGGCACATTGGCTCATAGTGGAGCCCAAACAATCTACCTTCTTCTTAAGCATGGATATATCATTATTAATCTTAGAAAAAGAGGTACATGCACTAGGTAGACTAGATGAAGAGGCTACACTAGCATGGCAAACATGTGCATCAATATTATTTTGCAAAACAATATTCTTATCTAAACAAACATTCAACTCATTAGAAATAATTTTATTTTTCAAAGCAACATTTTCTTTTAAAACAAAATCTACTTTAGAAGACAAGTTTTCATTCTTCTTTAAAATATCATGGCAATCATTTTTAGATTTTAAAAATTCATTTTCTTTTAGTGCAAGTTCTAGTTGAGATCTCAATGAATCCCTTTCATTATGGGCCTCAACCTTCTCTTGCAAAACATTGTTAAGTCTAGCATGCAAACTCTTATTTTCTTTTTCAAGACTTAGACTTTTCTTTTGCAAAATCTTATATTTCTCAAGCAATTTTTCACACACAATAGATAGTTCTTCATTTAAAGCATAGGCATCAAAATCATCACATGAAGAACTAGCATCATCACTATCTAAGTGGGATTCCGAATGTACCTCAAGGGAGTCATTCCCTTGGACCATGAAGCATTGTGAATCGGATTTGCCACTAGTCTCCTCCTCTTGTTGAATAGGCATTTGAAGCTCGGAGGTGGTGGTTGTTGATAATAGATTCCACACTGCAAAAGCGGAATCAATGTTAGAAACACTCATAAGATAATCTTTAGATAAAGTGCTTCTAATGGCCTCTAGGGCTTGTGCATTGGCCCCTATATGATTGCGATCACTAAGGATGAATTCCTGGGTAATGGCAAGGTAAACTTTATGACCTAGGGTTTGTAAGTAAACAATCATCCTAATCTTCCAAACATGAATGTTGGAAGGGTCAAACATAGGTGGGGTCATGAAGGCCATGGTAAACTATATGTGTGCAAACAAGCAAATGCAAACAATAGATTAGCAAGCAAATGGATCTCACTCCTAGGATATAAAGCCTAAGTATCAGGAGCACTAGCTCTGATACCAATTGAAAGTACACCTAGAGGGGGGTGAATAGGTGTAAATGCTAATCTAAGACTAAATGAAAAACTTAATGCTCTAAATGCGGAAGCTAATGCAAATGTTGCACAAACTAATACAATACAACAAGTGTAGCTGAATTCCCCTTGCGAGACTCTGGACTAACTCCTCTTGATTCCCCTTGAAATGGGTTGAGGCGCTATGTGAAGCTCTTGTTGGATGAGTATAAGTTAGGCACACACACACAAGCAATCCAAGCAATGTGCACACACAATCAAGCCAAGCAATCAAGGATATAGCAATATGAATTATGCAATGGCAACACAAGCAATGTAAATGATATGGCAATGAGAATGATGCTATGCACAAATATAAAGTGAGAGAGAGTTAAAGAGACAAGTGGAGCAAACGCAAACACAACGATATGTTTCGAGGTTCGAGCACCTTGCTCTACATCCCCGCCTACACCACCGTGTAGGATTTCCAATCCACTATCTCCCACCGAGGGAACCTCTACCAAAGAGGATTTGTTACAACACTAGGAGTACCAAACTCCTCTCTCAAACAACAACCTCCACCGAGGCCAACAACCAACCAACAACCACCTCTACCGAAGAGGCTCACAACCAACACAATCACCTCTACCTAAGAGGGATCCAAACCAATACCACTCCGATCACCTCTACCGAAGAGGGATTCACAAAAGCAAGGAGGGTTTACAATAAGTGGTTACAAAGACCACAAACACAATCTTTCTTTCTTTCCTCTTTTCTTTTTCCACAAAAACAAGATCCTAATAGATTAGGATGGGTGATAGCTCAAGTGTGAAAACAAGGTGTTTTTGGAAACCAGCAACAAAGAAAATCTACTTGGGAAATCACTTGTAAATGATAGAAAACGAAAAACAAAACAATCTCCCAAAACCCTAGCTTTCTTTGAATTTCCAAAAAACCAAAAAACAAATAAGATGAAATCTTTTTGACTTAAAAACTCTTTTAAAACTCTTTTAAACACTAGAGAAAGTCTGAAATTTTCTCCTTGAAAACCTTAGCCAAAATCCCAAAGAGACGGGGTTTATATAGGCCAAAACAGAAACTAGCCGTTAGAGCTGAGCTGGCAGCTCTGACAGGCAACGGTCGACCGGCCGGTCGACCGTCCAACGGTCATATTTTGACCCGTTGGAGCTACCTGTCGACCGCCCGGTCGACCCAAACAAACAGAGAGCAGAACTCTCTGCAGCGGTCGACCGTCCGGTCGACCGGACCACTGTGCTGCCAGACGTGCACAAGTCTGTGCACGTCGGTCGACCCGTGCGGTCGACCGTCCCTTGGTGCGGTCGACCGTCCCGGTCGACCGACCAGCCTGTCAGCACAAAAAAAAATAAGATCAGAAAATTTGGGAAAAATATTTTATAAAAATATTTTATCTTTTTCTGAAAATTCTATAAAACTTGTTTTAACATTTTATATTGAAACATAAACATGTGATAAAAATTTTCAAGACATATATCAATCATATCAATTCATTTTTGTGTCTTGCCAATTTTATCAAAAACCAAAACTTGTATTTTTATCAAACTTGATTTTTCAATAGGAAATCTGATTTTCCTAAAACTTATAGAAGTACAAAAACATGATATTTGAACATTATTAAGCATGATGCATATGGACATAGGTCCAATATACATTCACAAAATATATCACAGTTTTTGTTCTTTAATTTTAAAAATATGTTCTATATCAAAACATAAAACTACATGAATAGGTACGTCAAACTAAGTTTGTATAAGTCATATAAGCATGTATGTATATAGAGCACATCTAATATACATATAAAACATGTAAACTTGTTTTGATCAAACTATTCATGAAAACCAAAATTCAAATCATGAAATGTGTGTGTATGTGTACTTGAGCATATCAACTATACTAAACTTTACAAATGGATCTAAAACACACTATCTAAACTATGGATACCTAAGTCTTCTTGACGATCTTCATCTTCAAGTAGACTTGCTCCAAAACTCCATCCATGGGCTAGGCAATGTGTGATCTTGACGCTTTGGCCCTGGAATCATCATGAAAAGCTTCTAAACACCTTGTTGAAGCTAATCACCAACTAATATCTTGGTTAATGATCTGAAACTTAAACAACACAAGATTATTAGTAAACATAACTAAATGAGTTAATCATCATCAAAACTAGAGTGGAAGACTTTTGGGCCAACACCCCACACTTAAACTTGACATTGTTCTCAATGTGAAAATATATGCTCAATATGATGAATCATGATGCAAATTCAAAGATGTTGAAAGATAAGTACTAACATTGAAAAATGAACAAGGTGAAGGGTAGATAGTACCTTGGGAGTTGCAATAAACATATAAGCTAACAAAAGAAATAGGAAGTGAAAATAAATAGAAAGATGAAGGCACACCCTTAAATCTGGATAAAGGCGAAAAGAAATAGAAACTCTAGAAAAGAAAAAATAAAGAAAAAAATAAAAATAAACTATTTGCAACATCTCTTGGGTTGTCTCCCAGCAGCGGTAAGTTTAACGTCTTCAGTTAGACACAACCACATGTCACTCAACCTCTATGTATGGCCTTCTGATGTTGGACCAGAATATTAAATAGATTTTTTGCATGGTCTTTGAGCGGGACAGTGGTTCATTCAAGAATGTAAAAATATGTGTCCAAGATTTTCTAGTTTGAATACAAAATTTCTTAAGTAACGTGGCATAGGCAGACAATTGTTTAATCACACCTAGAAGTGAAATATTGATTTTGACTGGTTTGATATTTTTTTAATACTTCATCCATCCTAGTCTTATTCTAATCAAAATAGAAGGGTTGATCTGCACGGGGTACATCCAATGACTCAATGGTTGTCTTAAGTAGTGATCTTGTGAAAGATTCAGAAGGAGAAACAAATTCCTTCTGATTTTGCTGTCTAAAAGTAGACTCTAAAAGTGTATAAATTTTGAAATCGTCTACTTGACTTGATCCTTTTCTTCTGTTATATTAATCTCTACCCAGTTTTCAAAAGATTGGTTATTAAGTGGCTCACTAAAAGTGAAGATACTCAAATCAAGTTTCCTTCTCTCAAAAGGGAACTCTAGACATAAGCTCCTCAATACATGTCTTCTCAAAACTATGATCATACTCATTCTTAAACAATTCTTCATGAAATATAGGCTCAACATCCACACATAAATCTTCAACATCATGATCAACATGCTTCAAAGTGGTTGTGTGTATCACCAAATCATCTTTAAAGAATTCCTCTAGAAATATAGAATCATCATCAAAAATTTGTTCAATTGGTGGTTCATGGCAAGATGTGGTGCTAAGCTCATGGATATCTTTAGCATCCTATTCAAACTCTTTAATTTGGTTTAAGTGAATGATGAGGGCACAGATTTAAAAATTGTGTCAACATGTGGTGTGGACTCTTGTGGTATGTTCAATTAGTTCACTTGATAGCACTGATGGAACTCTTGAGTTTGATCTGGAATTGGGGTTAAAGCAGGTTGATTGAGATAGTTCATTATCTTATCAAAATGCATATCTACGCGAGCACTTGACTCAGTTATCTCTTGATTGATTTGATTGTTTTGAAGCATATACTATTGCGTGATTTCTATGCTCTTCTCTATTGTGCTCTGTAATTCCTCATGCTTATTATTAAATCCCCAAGATGGAAGTGATGGTTCAGTGTAGGATATGATACGATCGATCCTATTAATATTGAGGACAATTTCAACCCTCCAAATTGAAGTTTGATGGACAGGGTTCGTTTGTAGGTCCTTGAAATGTGTCGAATTGATTTTGACCTAGCCCTAACAAATACCCTATTGAAGGACACTGTTCTGAAAGATGAGATGAATCATGGCAGTGATGGCACCACATGAGAGGATGAGATGAAAAAGATGAAATAGTAGGTTGGTTGTAGTCATGAAAGCCCAGAGGTAATGATGGTGAATGAGAATGAGGAAATGACTTATTATGATAATAGTTGTAAAGATCTTGATTTGGATAGGCCATGAGAGCAAAAAATTTCAAAATGATGGAAGGGAGAGGGATGGATGAAAATTAATTTTTTAATTTTTTTAATTTTATTTTTTTATTATTGTTGCACACACAAATGACTCAACCAATCAATTCCAAATAATTTTTCCGTTATCTTGAACTTAATTTGCAGGTAATCAATTTATTAACCATTAATCTTTAAGAGAATAAATTCTCCCTAATTAGATAACTCCTAACTAGGTTGGACAGATTGTGAGTTGACCGGTTAAAGCCATCAAATAAGCGATTCAGTTCTACTTCCTGGCTGGGTGTTTACTAATTTCAGTCACCCTTTCTTAGACAAGAAAGTTTCTCGATCTTTCCTCCAGGACCGGCACCGCCGTAATGACTAAGTTACCCTTTCTAAATAAGAAAGTCCTCTCTCACGAGTTTGAAAGTAATCACCAGAGTATTCCCAAAATGGATCGACTTAATGAGCTCGAAATCCTATTGGTCAAGTTCTAATTGATTTTAAATTAGTTCAAGCATGAAAAAAAACTTATATGCGGTTGTGCTTTTTGAGCCAAGGAACAAGTAATGACATCCCAACTTTATGTGAGGGGGGACAACTCTTAAGATCTTTTTATGTAGAATGAATTAATGCAGCAGAATCAAGTCAAAAGCACTTTTAAAACCCCACTGATAGGAGATTCATGGATAGAGCAAAAAAAATACTAACCTTTTCGATGACTCTGAAGCAAACAATATTTAATTTAGCAATGCAAATTTTTTTAGTAAGCAAGCAAGCTCCGTCTTGTTGTGCAAATCTTCACTTGTTTATACAATATCCCTACAAAGGACAAATTTGAAATTAAATCTTGTAACGGTCCCAGATTTTTTTTTTTTTTAAAATCTTAATTGACACAAATGTCTATTGATCAACAGATCATCAAATTAATCTCCAATATTCTTGAAAATTTTGGCAGCATCTCCTTTGTAAACATTGATATGTCTCAAATACGCATTTCTCGTCACAATAATTTCGGCCAACACCAGCCTACTTATCTTAAATCCAAACATATAAGTCAAGGTCAACAATCGCCCATGCAGTCATAAAAATATATTGGCTCACAACGGCCCGTATTATCTGAATAACAATTTCGGCTTGACATCGCCTACTTATGTGGAGACAAAGAATAATATGCCCGAGAATACCCCTCTCGGCATGCAGAGCAAAACTCAGAATTTCTCATAACTTCCACATAATCATAGTCATAACAAACTACCTTATTCTTACATCAATATCTCTAACAAGAATAATACATGCTACATGTACATGTCAACTAAAGTTACGGTTATGTACAACAAACTCTTACAAAGTAATAACACATCACTATATCTGTAATAAGTTTACTGTTAATGAAACTTCTTCACAAACCGCCCAAAGCTTAAATTCGGCCTCCATCTCACCGCAACCTGAAAACATGAACTGGGAGGGAGTGAGCTCAACAGCTCAGTGAGGAGAGAAAAGAAGATTTAGGAATGATGTATTTGTCAAAATAGAAAGGAACATGCTTTTCTTCAAATATCAAACAAGCGTGGATAAGAAAAATAAACAATGATATCACAGTAAATAGTCAACTCAAACACTCTCTACGCTCTGCAAAGGCTTGACTCTTTTTTTTTTGGCCATGATTCTATAACTCCAATCTTTGAACTATATTCTACAGAGTTTATGATATATCCAATATTTTTCTTTTAGGGTCTGTTTGGATTTAAGGAATTGGTGTGAAGTGAGGAAGTAGGAAGTAAGATTTATTTCCTTTAGGAAAAAGAGAAATGAGTAGTAAGTTTTCTGGTGTTTGGATGGTTGTTGGGAAGTGTGGTTTGGAAAATGTTTTGTCGTTTCCGGTGTTGGATGGTAATGAAAAGTGAAAATGGAAAAGTTGACCACAAAGTTGACCGCAAAATAATATTAAAATAAAAATTAATTAAGAAAAATAAAAAATAGATTGTAATTAGAATGCAAGTGAGATTTACATGACCAAAAATTAACTGTTTTATGCTATAACTTATTATAAATGAGATTTACATGACCACAAAATTAACTGTAGCACTCTGGAAGTGAGAAAATGGTTGTGTAAAAGAGAGATGAAAAAGGGAAAGGGGGTTTCTTATTTTCCTTTTCCGGTGTTTGGATAGATAGGGAAATGAGCAATTATACTTCCCCACTTCCTCACTTCACTCGGATTCCTTCTATCCAAACACGCCCTTAGTGCCTTAGCTTATTTCTAAATTCTTTTCAGGTATATGCACTTCATGTACCATTCACAATGATGCTCTAATCACAATAAGTTAATTTCCATACTACATATAACACAAACATGATTATGTGTATCGTATCACACTTCAAGTGCTATAAGAATAGACTCGTAAACATACGCACTTCATATAATACTTTATTATCTCCTACAACAAGGCAGTCCCACATCAGGGACAAGCATACATCACTATGCATTGGAATAAGCGCATAATTACATCATAATATACGGCCCATCTCATACCCCGTCTTCACCCATTCAGATTCTACATAACACACAAACATACCATTATGTGTATATGTATATATATATCGTATATCGCATCACACTTCAAGTAATGCATGAATTAAACTGTATACTTTCACCCAATATATAATATTTCATTTCAATCAGCTAAATCTATATTCTGATGTTTTCATTATCATATGCGATAACACATTCAACATACTCCTAACATGATATAATTTGAGCCATAACAATTTCTAAGTTATGATAACACAAACATCTTTTATAAACATTACATCAACAAGCAACATTTCATCACCACAACATTTCAAAGAATACATGAACAATTCACCGTCTTCCCCCTCCTACCGGCTCCCGCCGGCCCCTTCCTACAGTTATAAAATGAGCTATTTTCATAACACCGTCTTCCCCCCCTACCGGCTCCCGCCAGCCTCTTCCTACAATGAACAACATACATTTACACCGTCTTCTCCTCCTACCGGCTCCCGCCGGCCCCTTCCTACAATTTTAGATGAACACCTCTTTTTCTCACCGTCTTCCCCCTTCCTACCGGCTCCCGCCGGCCCCTTCCTACTTATAGGGATAAAATAACTCATCCCACGAGAACAGAAATTATGCACATAAGCAAAGCTATTACACAAACATAACATAGAATTTCATCCATATCGTGTCACTAACTACTTGCACATGTAAGATACACATTCATATACATCACTTGCACATGTATATAATAATTTAGATACGCATTTTTGTGTATACTAGGACCCCACAGCACTAAGCATCAAAGAATAAATTATAAATTCTTGATCTATCTGAAATTTAGCAACCAGCTAGCTATTTAGAACTAAAAGTTTACAAGAAAACCCAATAAATTCATAAAACTTTCGAATAGGTATTCCTCATTATTACAAACCGGAATGTGAAATAAACTGCCGGGAGGTGGACTCGTATAGCTCTATATATATCTCTTAGACAATATAACACATACTATAAGTAGTTTGATGTTGCAGTGACCACCAGTCATGAACCTTTTGTTTGACACAGTTTTATGGCTCGATCTTTCCGGATAACCAACGGAGTTTTTATAACAACTTGCATTCTACGTATAGGAATAGAGTGAGGAAAGATTTATTAGAAACTAGACTCCACTACCTTTCCAATGATCTATTACATGATAGGTTTTGATTAACCAAACTGCTCCAGAAATTCAAAAACCTATCAGCTGTGCTGAATTCTGCAGCATGACAGTTTTGACCAACATTCATTGTTTCAGTCATAGCTTAAGTTACAGGTATCTGATGAGGGCATGGTATGAACCGTTGGAAAGTAGACTCGATTATCTTTCCAATGGTATAAAATATGATATCATTAAACCCTAACATACTAATGATCTGCACCCGAATTTACAGGTTATGATCCTGAACAGATTCCTGCACCTATAAGGGGGTATTCTCTATTCACTCAAAATAATTAATTTATTCAGAAACTTTTAAAAGAAATATGGGGGAATCATAGATTGGGGGTTCCCTTGGATGACACAAATTGATCATTATATGTGCCTTAGAATTTCTCCGAATTTGAAAATTAAAAACAAGATAAGCTTGGTCAAGTTAAGATCTCCTCCACTACATTATTAATACTATAGAAATCTTTCACCTTCCATTAATTAATAAGTACAATCGAATTAACCCATTAATATCAAGCCTAAGATCATACCTTCTCATGCTTAAGGACTTCATGAAATATCCTTAGGGCTAAATAAAAAAATAAAAAAAATAAAATATATCAACGGAAGGTCCCCCACCTCACCTCCTTTTCCTTAATCAAGTCATCAATTTCATCTTACTCTAGTTGGCAACATGAGGGAACAAGAACATGGCTTTAATTCCTCAACCCTAAGTAATATAGACTTCCCCATTACATTAAGTTGAATCGTACCTCAATCAAGGCCTAACACTTTCATATGAAGATACTTTGAGGGTGACACCACTGAACCACAGTAAATAGCAAGGATAATTGAGCAAATCATATTCACACACCATATTAATTCTAGGGTTTCAAGAGAGTATATATTTTATAGCAAGATTTAATCAAAAATCAACTACATTACTTCAACTAAGTTGCTAATTTTCTTCCAACTCTAGAATGACAACAAAGAAAGAACATGACTTTGAATTTCTCAACAAATTAGTTATTAACCTCCTCTTTTTCTACCAATCAATGACATCTAGGTAAAACGTATGATTTGAGGGGAAACTCATCCACTAATTCAAGAAATTTTAGGATTTAGAACTCAAAGAAATTTCAGAATTTTCACAAGACAAGGAGAGGAACAAATACCAATTGATCTCCCTCACCTTCTCTATCGATCGTCGTCCGCTGCGCCGCCCCGTCGCCGCCCGCCGCGCCGCCGCCGCGCCGCCTGACCGCGCGACCAGGGCGCGCGGCCCTCCTGGTTGCGCGCGCACTGCTGGGCGCTGGGCTGCCGTGCCCAGCCCTAGGGGGTGCGAGGAAGGGGTGGGAGAGGAGAATTTGAGAGAGAGAGAGAGAGAGAGAGATTGAGGGGAAGAGTTGAGGAGAAAAGAAAGAAATCCTCTCATGGGAGAGTCTCTGCCGATCACGCACAGGGAAGGGAAGGGAGAAATAAAAGGAAATTTTATTTTATTTATTTATTTTTTCTTTTTGGGAAAGGAAGAGAGAGAGAGAGAGTTAATTATGGAATAATATATTCCAAAAAATCTTGTGTGATTGCCACCTCAACCCTTTCCAATTCCAATAAAATCCCCACCCTCCACTTCACTCTTCAATTTCCAAGTTCTCATCTCCACCATTCATTATAAAATAACACTTTATTTCCCACTTAATTGATTTGTATCTTTCCATGAAATACCATAATACACATAAACATATACAATACATTCTTATATACATCACCATTATTATTATCACTATGATATATATATATTTTTAACATGCATATTTATTTAAATTCTTCCAATTAATCCATTTCAAATTTTCCTGATAAATTTCCAAATTTATTATCACATAAATTAACCAAATTAAAATTTTCTGATGTTCTTTATAATCTCAATAATCTAAGAATATAGTATTAAATCAGGGTTTAAAATTTGGGGTGTTACAAATCTTAAGGATGGAAAACAAAAATAATAAAAGAATTTTTTAATTTTAATTTACTAATTTTTTAAAGATTTAAATTTATGATTTTTTTATAAATTTAGAAAAAGATTAAATGTTGATTTCAAAAAAAAATTTCACAAATCCCCGGCAACAACGCCAAAAATTATTCGCAATTCGAAACTCATAAAGAATTTCAACATTATTTGAACTACGTACAAGTTATAAAAAACCTAATCTTGTTAGAATATTTTAGAATAATTGTATAGTGGCAAGAAGAGGGTCGAATCCACAGATACTTGTTTAAAATTGGTTCTTTAAAAATCTAGAATCTAATTTAATTGTAGTTTGGGAAATCTTTGAATGAGAAGTTGGAGTTTTTATTTAAGAGCTAATTTCTAAAAACGTTAAAAACATATACTAGGATAAAAAGAATACTAACCGTTGTGAAGACTAATTAAATCAATAGAGGAAGAAAAGAGAGAAGGAGAAGAAACAATTGGAATCCGAAATTGTCACAAGGCCTGATTCACCGTTGTCTCCTTCCTCCATACGTTGCTGAAATAGATGATGTAGAAGATTAGAACAAAAGGAGAAGATGACATGCATGAGATTGATGAAAGCATAAAGCAAAAAGAGTAAAATTGCATCATAGGAATCATAAAAAAGAGTAGAAATTTTTAGACTGAAATACTGCAAATCTTTATTGAAGAAGACTGAATTGAAGATTCGCCGTTACAATGCTCTTGATCTTCTATAAAACTCGCATTACAACCCACAAAACTCTCATCTCAATCTGCCTTACAACCTTCTAGTCTGAGATGGGATGCCCTTTTCCCTATGCTCACCTCTCTATTTATAGTAAACGTAGTAGATAGACTCCTAGTAGAAGTTGTGCACCCATCAAGAGATATATCTTCAGAACTTAAATTTGAGCTTTGGATATTAAGATAATATTCTTTCTCTTGATTTGGGGAGCAAGTTAGTATCAATTTTCAAATCTGAATTCTCCCCTTATCTCCAAACTTAATTTGATATATTCAGAATTTTATGTAGAAATTTAATTCTGAATTGATTTGCAGTTAGTTGGTGTGTTGATTGCTGAATATGACTCATCAAATGATAGAATTGAAAATAGTGGTCAATATAAGAATTGTAGCACTTTAAATTCAATATCTTTAATCATTAGATTTGAGTTTCTGTAGAAAAAGTTATGATCAAAATGTTAAAAGATATCTAGTATGAATCCGAGTCTAAATTGATTTAAAACTCCAAATTTACTTGGATTTTTCTCCTTATCTACAAATATGATTGCTTCATCTTATCCATTCATCAAGAGATATATCCTTAAAATCTTCATTTGAACTTTGAATTTTGAGAAAATATTCTTTCTCTTTAACTTGAAAAGCAAGTCATCTCCAAATCCGAGTTTAAATTTGATTTCTCCTTACTTGGAGCTAAGATTGGGATCATCTCTAAATTTCTTTAGCTTGTTAGGCTTTTGGGTTTCTTTTTAATTTTTTGGGCTTCTTTTTTTAATTATAGAGGCATGCACATTACTAAGCAAAAATAAAATTATATACCATTGTTTTATAAAAATAAATGTGAAAATATGTCTAAAAATATGCACATTTGATGAACAATCAATAACCCCCTTGAGATAAATTTGGAAACCAATTTAGATTTTGATGATTTTGTCATGGAAGAAATTATTTTATATTTTGAACAATATGAAGAAAAATATAAGTTGTTAAAAATCAAAATAAAACTTTGAAAGAGAAAATGATTTTTTATCTTTTAAATTGAAAATTGTTTTTAAAAGAAATGAATTTTTGAAAAATCAAGTTGATTTAATTTTAAAAGAAACTGAATCTTTGAAAAATGAAAATGATTCGTTGAAAAACCAAATCGACTTGATTTTCGAAGAAAAGGATTTTATAACAAATATTGTTGACAAAAATGAGATTTGTATTTAAAAGATAGGATAAATTATTTGGGTTCAATCTTGAGCAATGTGCCTTTGACCATAAGAGATTAGAATTCTTATTTCAAAAGGAATAAGTGATTGAAACGGGAAATTATATTGTAAATAGCTTAGAAAATCTTAGTCTCGTTTCAAGGAAATCGCGTAGCAAGGGCTAGACGGGTTGATCCACAGGGAAGGATGCAATGGAAGCGTTTCAGAACGATCTTCTCTGTAATTCACTTGGAAAAGAAAAAGAGAGATTTATTAGATTTGATTAAGCAAAAGAAATATAGTTTACTAATCATCTACCACAACCCAAAGTATTAGTTTCAAAGAATGAACATCATATTGAATGAAGAAGTATCCATCCTAGGTTCTTAATTGGGAATCAAGGAAGATGAATAATAATATTGGAACCCTAACTAGTGTGCACTAATAAAGATTAAACATTCGTTCATCCTAATTTCAAAGTATAGCATAAGAGAAGTTTTTTACTTAAAATTATGCTATCAAAGTTTTTAAGTGTAAACTATGAAGAATCATTTAAAAAGTGCAACCTTAATTAAGCAAACCTAATCATAGATTCATCTTCAAGAAAATCAATTTTAATCCTAGGATTTCTAACAATAATAGATATCAATCAATTCATCTTTTAACTAAACTAGGGTTGATCGAGAGATTAGCAAACTATAGTTTTAATTAGTTATTCATTTTTTTATTTTTTATTTTTTATTTTTATGTTGAATAAGAAAAATTACATGAAAACAAAAGGAAGAAAAAATAATTAATCTAAGCAGAAGAACTGAATTGAATTGCAAAGAAGAATTACAAAGCTCCTCTCCTTCTTCAAAATATTCTTCTTCAAATAACAAATGCGAAAAATACAAGAAATTTCGTAAAGAGAAAAGTTCAAAAGAAAAAACCCTAACTTCAGTCGCTGGATCCCCGTTCTCTGTTACTCTGTAGGGGTATTTATAGGAGATATAGGAAGTAGAGTCCCAGTACAACTCTCTCACGAAAATACGTAGCTAGTCTTATCCAAATGGGATACATCCTCGTCATCCCGACACCAGGCGGCATGGTTCGCCAGACGCCGGTATGACTGTGCTATTAACAATAGTAACAGTGCAGGGAACATGAGTACCAGATGTCTGGTAGCAGTATAATAATCATGTTATTAGTTTATCAAGATTGCTTAATATGCATGTTACTTGAATCACTGGGATAACTCGGTGGTAATCACGGTAACAATATCAACATGTAATCAGGATACCGGTGTAGTAGGAATATATAATATCAATGAATAGGATACCGGTACAACAGGAATATGTAACAAGTATAACATGACAGTGTTGTTACCGTGTAACAATATTTTCCCAGCAATTAAGTAACATGGACAATAGTATCAGGTAGATATCATGTATAAACAATCAAGTTTCTCATGTAAATCAAGATATTCAGGATGAGTAAAAACCAAATACATGAATATCAAATCTGATAACTAATACCAATTATATCAACCTCAAGATTGAGCTGAGTCAAGTCACAGTCTAAGGGTACCAAAACTAGACCTAAGCAAATAACGACAAACTACCAATGAAATGGCACATATACAAGCTCCTATCAACTACGTAAATAAAGTGAATAATCATGGATGTCTCATGAAGTAGTATAAGTAATCAAATTGGTAAAGTATAATAGAAAGTCACATGAAATGATAAGTGTAACATGTAAATGCATACCGACAATGATAAATAAGAAATTGCATAAGAACGAACACTCACAACACAATTAAATTTAATAAAATTAAACAAAGAAGTGACACTCACAAAATAGAATTATAGAAGGAAGAGAAAACACTCACAAAATTCTTATTTACTTGAAGAAGAAAGAGAATACTCACAACAAATTTAAATAAAATTACACAAGAAAAGAAACACTCACAAAATAGAATTTAATAAAATTAAATAAAGAACTGAAACACTCACAACAAATTAAATAAAATTAAATAAGAAGTAAAACACTCACCTGGATTCGATCATACTCCAAAGCACTGCAAATTCTAGAATCCCGATAAATCTACATAAAGTATTCTATAGGAATTGTTAGAGTTTTAAAAGCATATTTTACTTAGGGGTTATAGGGGATTTTAATCTTGATTATTAGTTTGGAGTTAGGAATATGATTCTTTAGGTTTAATGAATTTAGTAGATTTAATTTAACCAATTTCTAATTTTTGTTGGATTTTTAATAGGCTTTAAATCATTAAAAATACTTAACGGGTATGAATTTGCCATTAAGGGAAAAGTTTAAAGTGGATGATTTGAATTAATTTATATTGATATTTATCTAAAAAGATTTATCTACACACATAGCTAAGCTTCTCGCTAGCTACAACCTTGTTTCATGGTCTAAAGCTATGGGTAACCTAACTAGTTAGGTATCAATCCCCACCAATTCAACAGAACTTAAATTAAAATATGTGGTTTATTTGTTCAAGGAGTTGGATGAACTATTTAAAAAGTGTGTTGGCAGGATGCAGAACTTGAGGCCCAAAGATCCGGATGTGCCTTCGGTGTGGGTTTTGATTGGGGGGAATTTTCTTGCCTTTGTTGGTTTTTGGTGGGCTTTTTGTTTTAGGGTTGGTTTAGGGTTGTGATGTGATCAACTTAATCATCTTGAATTAATCAACCTTTTAATTAAACAGGAGAAGATGACATGATTTGCTCTCACCTTTGTGTGCAATACTTTGATCTCTGATAATTACACGTTAATTAGAGAAAATAATATTGATATGTAAGGTTGAAGCCAAACCTAAAGTCGACTAATGAAATAAGTACGCGATAAAGAAGCAAATTAATTTTCTATCTTTTTGCTTTCACTTTTAGGCAATCAAAAACATGCGGATCTTAGATTTGATTAGCATTGTTCCATCTCACTCAATCATATTTAAATACTTATTCCTCTTCCTTTTTTTTTTTTTTTTAAATTTCATATGGACTAAACTATAATTATCCTTCTTTTTTTTTTAGTTTTATATGGGAGTAATCTTTGCCTCTTGTTTTAACCTTTAAGTGGATTCGGAACACCAAATCACAATACTTTACAATTGGATTAGCCACGGCACTGACATGACACTTAATTATTACCAGTTGCCACCAGAAAAACTAATCAAACCAAGACCAAAAAGTGGTAAAAATGTGGGGTTTGAGTAATACCCATTGCCAGATCAACCCTAGAGAGATAATATTCTTTTGTGAGCTCTATAGGGAATCAATTCCAGTGTGGCTGAGTTATTGCTGTTGGTGGTGAGCTTTGGCATCAACAATGGGGCAAAAGGCAGCAACAAATGGGCTTGGTTGGAGATGAGATGAGCACATCACATTGAGATGGGCGCATCCATTGGAAGAACATGCAAATGAGAGAGTGCTGCCAGCACTTCTTTTTTTTTTTTTTTTTTCTATTTGTATGGCATCAATAATAGAGATGGAGTGACAATGGGGTTAGCAAAGCAATGACTTGGTATTCTCACTGATTGATTTCAATAAACAGAAAGCAACCTCAGAGAACAATAGATTACGGCATGAGAAGGGCACAACACATGTTGAAATTAATAATTTATTTATTTGGTTCTAATTTAATTTAATTTATTTTAAGAAAAACTGAAATTAGTTTCACAAGTTAGATCTACTTACTTGAGTTGTTCCTCCTTGCTTTCTCCTCAATCTCTCCTTACTTTCTCCTCAATCTCTGTACCTCTTTATGATCCACTTGAGGAGAGAAGAAGGAAAAGATGAAAGTGGGAAGATTTTAGATTAGGGTTTTCTCTTGAGAAGAAGAGAAAGAAAGAGTTTGGCTCTTTATATAGGATATAAGATATTTTAGAAACCTAAATTCCAATTAGATTTAGATTGCTTAATTTAGTAGTTGGGATTTGATTAGGATTAGTTGAGATTTATGAAAAGATTTGATATGATAGGATTTGGATTGGGATTAGGTTTTAGATTAATGGGTAAGGATCACATGATAATGGGTTATGGGTATATTTAAGCTTTAATTAGAAGAAATAAGTAATATAAGAATAAGAAAAATAGAGGGTGGGCTTAGTTTTGGGCTTAAGGAAAAATAGAAAAAGATGAAAATAAAGAAGTGGGCTTGGTTCATATGGTCTTAGCATAAAAAGGATAAGAAAACAAAGGAGAAGGAGAATGAGTTGAGCTTATTGGGCTTGGATGAAAATAATAATACTACTAATAGTGATTAACAATATCATAATAATAATTAACAATAATATTACAATAATGATAACAACAATAGTAATAATAATAAAATTATTAACATTAAAAATCTTATCTAATAATACTTGGTAAACATACTACCATTAATAATAATAACTAAAACAATACAATATGAACAAGAATAATAACAATATCAATATTAATAATAATAGCAACTACAATAATAATACTAGTAACATAGTAATGGAAAAAATACTAGTTAGTAATTAAAATGATAATGCTTAATAATGCTAAATATAATTATAAGGCCAAAATACCATTTAGTATCTTAAAATAATTTGTATTGTAACTCAAGTTAATAAATAATAATATCACCAGTAAAATAAAATAAATACTTTAGAAAAATAAAAATACAGTATTTTAGATTAGGGATATTACAACGAGGGTTGCGTTTCAACTCAAACGCAAATGTCACATTTCATTAATAACAAATGCGAGGGTCACATTCTGTACTAAACACGACAGTCGCATTGCTTCTCAAAATGCGAGCCTGCGTAGCTCCGCGCCTTCAACTCAACACGCAAGCCTGTGAGCTCCGTGTTTCAACTCAACACACAAGCCTATAGTTCCACGTTCTTTCATCAGAGTGAGCTCCGTGTCTAGTGCGAGACCTGCATTTCTATTGTAACCGACTGCCATGAAATGGGTCAATTACACCCCAATTTCTCTCACTTAATTAGGGATTAATCCCCATTAATGGAGAGATTTAAGGGGTTGGTTACACCCTAGACTTCTCTATAAATAGCTGTGAGAAGCTATAAAAAAGAGAGGAAGCCCAAAGAAGTCAAAGGTGAGAGGAGGAGAATCCCCAAAAGACATACTTGACGCTTGAAGCTTGAAGCTGGATAATCACAGAAGGCTGAATCTAAGCACATAGCTACTGAACACACATTGTTTTGGAGTAAAAACTCTACATACTTACTGAGTTCAAGTTGAATTTCTAATCTCTTTTAGACTTTAACAACTGATTAAGCTTCCATACCTGATCAGTGCGTTTCTAACGAGAGTAAGAAGATCTGAATATCAAGCTTCCGGTTTGGCTCGTCAATAGAGAATAAGAATCACTCTCCACCGCTATACTAAGAACCCGACACTAAAAAAAGGAAGATTCAACCATTCTTTTCTCTTTTGTAATCAGATTATAGATCATCTGTAATTTTTTTTACAATCAAACAAAGATTTTACACGCCTTTCAATTTTTCTGAGAAACATATATAAGAGAACATATCCACCAAAACATTGACTTGATGTTTACAATATGTTGATTTCTATGTCACAGGTAACCAACGAGACCCTCCAAATTCTGCCTCTTATAACCAAAAAGCCAGGGGGGGACAAGACAAGGCGTATCAACAAACAATTTGATACGCAGCCGGTTAAATGAAGTAGATGCGGACTTGAAGGAAACAATTGCCATAGTTGCAACATTGCGAATGAAGAGCGCATTCATACTACTTGGTCTTAAAATTGGGACTGTTTTGTGGTGTTTGAGATATGGACATGTTTGTTGTCAAAACTGATTAGTAACGCTTTTGGGAAATGCAGTAGCTCCTTCTGTATGTTTGTCCACCAAGTGGAGAAAGTTTGTCCACCAAGTCCTTTTGTAATTGGCTACAAGTTGACAAAGTTTGTCTACCAAGTCCTTTTGTGAGTTTGTCCACCAAGTTGTTTGTAAGTTTGTACACAAGTAATCAAAGTTCAATCACCTTTACAAAAACTTTATCCACTTGCTCGAACAAGGGAGAGAAAAACAAGAGACTTATGTATTGTGAGGTCTATCAAAGATGAGGATCAGAAGGTTTTATTTTGAAATGAAGAAATCAAAGAAAGATGGAGAGAGTATTTTAACATATTATTCGATAGTAGTGCTACTCAAGATTTGGATGATCTTACCATTCAGTGCCAGAATATGAACTATAATTATATGCGCAAAATTAGCGAATCTAAAGTTAAGGAGGCCTTGAAGAGGATGAAGTCAAGGAAAGCTGTTGGCCCGGATGGAATTCCTATTGAGGTATGGAGATGCTTAAGAGAGGTGGGCGTGAGATGGCTGAAAAACTACTTTAACATGATCTGGCTAACTAAAAAAATGCCAAATGAGTGAAGAAAGAGTACCTTAGTACCTCTCTATAAGAACAAGGGTGATACCCAGAGTTGTTCAAACTATCGTGCAATAAAACTCATGTATCACGCCATGAAGCTTTGGGAAAGTGTAATTGAACACATGTTAAGCTAGAATGTTAAAATATCAGAGAACTAGTTTGGGTTCATGCCTGGGCGATCGACGACAGAGGCTATTCATTTGCTTCGTCAACTTATAGAGCGATTTCGAGAGAGGAAGAGAAATTTGCATATGGTCTTTATTAATTTAGAAAAAACTTATGATAAGGTGCCAAGAGAGATATTATAGTGGACATTAATGAAAAAGGGAGTCCCTATCAAATATATTGACATAATCAAGGACATGTACGATGGAGTAGTGGCAAATGTCAGAACTTGTGGTAGCATAACAAGTAATTTTCCTATCACAATTGGATTACATCAAGAATCTGCATTGAGTCTATTCTTATTTACCATAGTGATGAATGAGCTTACTAGAGCTATTCAAGATAAGATACCGTGGTCTATACTATTTGCTGATGATATTATCCCAGTCGATGAGACGATAGCTGGGGTAAATGCCAAATTGGAGTTATGAAGACAAACTCTATAATCTCGAGGTTTTAGATTAAGTAGGGCCAAAACAGAGTATATGGAGTGTAAATTCAATAAACATGGAATCCGAGATTATAGTATTGTGGGACTAGATGGACAAAAAATATTGATGAGCAGTCATTTTAAGTACTTGGGTTCTGTTATCCAAAAGGATAGGGAGGATAATAGTGAGGTCAACCATAGGATTCAAGCCGGTTGGTTGAAATGGAGGAATACAACATGAGTTTTATGTGATCTTAACATTCCGTTATAGTTGAAGGGAAAGTTTTATCAGACTGCTATTAGGTCAGCTTTGTTATATGGCACAGAATATTGGGCTATAAAGAGATATCATGCACACACACATACACACAAAGTTTGGCTTTGGTTTAATCGGTTTACGTTTCGCATTTTGGGTTTTCATTAAAAACAAGTTCATATCATTTTGTTTGTATATCCATACACTATTGAGCTTCATATATGTTTGAAAAACTTGTTTTTATATTTAAGGAGTTTTGAAAAAAATTATTTTTATTTAAAAGTTTGATTTTCAGAAAATACAATTTTGGTTTCTAGATTAAAATTTTTCATCTCAAAAATAAATTCTTATGTTTGTAATATGTGTTGATTTTTGATCACACATATTTGTGCTCTATTGTTTTACATGAACTTAATTTTGTAGAATTTATTGTGATTTAGTGGTACTTAAATTAATTTTAAAAAGATGTCTAAATGGTTCAAAAATGTGGTTTTTGGGCTGAGCCGGTCGACTGCGCGGTCGACTGACCGCAGAGCTCATTTGCTCTGCCGGTCCACTGCACGGTCAACCGTCCGGTAGAAACGTTCACAAGCCGATGTGACCTGAGCCCGGTCGACCGACCGGTCGACCACAATAGAGATCGGCCGATCAACCGGTCGACCGACTGAGTCTGCAGAGTTCTCGCGTTTTCTTGGTCAACCGGTCGGCCGACCGGTTTGCTAATTTGCTCAATACTCTTCTAACATTTTAGCCATAACTTTTTATTCTGATATTCAATTAATATGATTCAAATTTTATTACTAAGATAACTTCAATGGCTACATTTCTTATTCAATGATCATTTTCTCATTCAAATGTTAAAGATATCAAATATTATTTTGAAATCAGTTAATGTTCTGAAAACAGTTTACAGTTTTCTGATTTGACACTTTTCAGTATTTTGTTCATAACTTTTTACTCTAATATTATATGAATTTGGTTTAAGTTACATTTGAAAGAAGACTTAACGATCTACAAAATCTTACCATATGCCTATTTCCAAATTCGAATGTTTTAGACCTCAAAACTGTGCTCAAATTAATCTATTGCACAGATTGGTCTCTGGTCGGTCGACCGTCAGGCTCCAACGGTCAGAAATGTGACCGTTGATCGGTTTGCCAATCGACCGACAGGCCATTTCTTGCTCTTTTTTGACCCTAATGGCTAGTTTTTCTTGAGGTTATATATATGGGGTTTTTGGGTGAGTTTGGAAGAAGTTTTTGACGAGCAATATTTCCTACATTCTACAGAGTTTTTAAGTAAAATTTTTGAAGAGTTTTTGAGTTAAAAATTCATATCTCTATTTGGTTTCAAAAGTTTTGAAAAATCAATGAAAACAAGTTTTAGGAATTTCTACTTTTAAGTTTAAACTTTTTATATCATTCAAGAAGTTTTTCCAAGCGTTTCTTTGTGCTTCACTTTCAAAATCTTTACTTTTCTCACAAGCTTGAGCTATTCATTCTAAAATCTATCCTCTAAAATCTTTTATTGTGGGAGGTGTTTTTTGTGATCTTTGTGGTCACGAAATGTTGTACCCTTATTTTCTCTTTGGTTTTGTATCTTAACTTTGTACTTTTCTCTTATGTAGAGGAGTTGGCTATATGCTCATCTCTCGTGTAGAAATCATTGATTTTGTACCTTGGCTTTGCGCGTCCTCTTGTGCAGAGGATTGAGGTTTGGTTTTCTCACAAGCCTAGCCGACTAGTCTATAGTGAAACAGACTTGCCAACTCTCTG
Organism: Agave tequilana; assembly: GCA_038442645.1. NCBI lineage: Eukaryota > Viridiplantae > Streptophyta > Magnoliopsida > Asparagales > Asparagaceae > Agave > Agave tequilana. The sequence continues at coordinate 67,938 of JAVJIF010008684.1, forward strand.
TTTGTATCATTAGTCGACTAGGTCAAATGCCTAGTCGACTAGAACCTGTTCCTCCTGTACAATCTACCGTTGATACGATTGATACGCTCTCATATTTAACACCATTGATTGTATCGATTTTTGGCTACCTTTAAAAGAGTTTAACAAACTTTATCAATAAGATTTTACTCTCCCCTCACATTCTTGCTGTTCTTCTCACTAGTAAGCTCAGAGGCGGGGAGGAAGGTATATTTTCCAATCCAATCGGGCGTGAAGGAATACAACCAGTCATCGAACCAAAACATCAAAGGACTTCTCATAAAGCTCTTCCGAACCTTCAATGTTAATGATTGATCGACAGGGAGCGGTCCAAGTTCTAAGTAGTGCTTGAACGTACATGCGTCAAATGCATCAAGGGGGCTTGTTTGATGTGAGGTCGAAGCTCCTTCATAAACGAGTACACTGGAATCCACAATGTTGGTTGAAGGTCTTTCCTACTTTCCTCCTCCCGCTTCTTCAGCTCAGGAGTATCTTGCGAAATTTAATGAAGTGGACAAAAAATAGGCAAATGTAGAAGATACCATAGCGGAGGTGGACAAACTCAAATATAAGGTGGACAAGTTAAACAATACATGGACAAACTCAAGTAGAAGGTGCATAAAACCTATGTAAGGTGGACAACAAATGAAAGAAGCGGCCAACAAATGAGTAAGAGTCAAACATGGACAAAGTGTAGCACAAAGGAAGACGGTGTAACAAAATGAGCACAGATTTGTTACGTTTTACATTTAATAAGGTGGGAAAGGAGGACAAAATAGTTAATATTTATGGGTCAGGCTTAACCTCACACTCGCTCAAAACCCGCTCGAAAATTGAGAGTAATATATATATATATATATATATATATATATATATATATATATATATATATATATATATATATATATATATATGAGAGAAATGTAAATCAGCTGACACAGGAGGCAACTCCTCCTATGTCGAACTCAAAAATCATATTTCCCGAATGAATTTTCAAGATCCGACCACACATTATCATCTTCATATTTTATGATATATACATATAAAAAATCAAGTGATTTGAAGTTTGTTTATTACATTTTTTTGGGTTCAAACATTAACGGTTTTTTAACAATAGAACAAAATAGAACGTTTAGATCAATGAGTCAACGAACTTCAAATCACTTGATTTTTTATATGTGTGTATCTTAGAATATGAAGATGATAATGTACGGTCGGATCATAAAAATTCATTCGGGAAATATGATTTTTGAGTGCGACATAGGTCGAATTTGCCTCCTGTGTCAGCTGATTTACATTTCTCTCTCTCTCTCTCTCTCTCTCTCTCTCTATATATATATATATATATATATATATAATATATATATATATATATATATAGACTTGTATCCTTTCAAAAAGATTTGATCCCGGATCCTTCCCACTCAAATTCAACCCTCCAACATTCGAATACAAGATCCACTCCGTTGAAGTTGATCTATACTATTTCAAGTATCTATAAACCAAAAATCAAGTGTTTTAAATACTTTTTTCCATCCATCAAGCGACGCAAAATGGACGGCCGAAAGTAGTGAGTTGGTTAGATCTATGACTTTAGACATACAAATTCTTGATCCGGCCATTTCATTATGATCTATGCATTTAAAAACCCCTATAAACTAATTTTTGTTAGATTTCAAATGTTCTACACCGTTAAACTAACCAACTCACTATTTAGGCCGTCCGTTTTTCCCCTACTTGATGGATGGGCAAAAAGTATTTAAAACACTTGATTTTTGGTTTATAGATACTTGAAATAGTATAGATCAACTTCAACGGAGTGGATCTTGTATTCAAATGTTGGAGGGTTGAATTTGAGTGGGAAGGATCCGGGATCAAATCCTTTTGAAAGGATACAAGTCTATCTCATATAATATATATATATATATATATATATATATAATATATATATATATATATATATATATATATATATATATATATATATAAATGTCGGAGGGTTGAATTTGAGTGGGAAGGATTCAGGCTCAAATCCTTTTGGAAGGACAAAAGTCTCTCTCTCTCTCTATATATATATGTATGTATGTATGTATGTGTGTGTGTGTGTGTGTGTGTGTGTGTGTGTGTGTGTGTGTGTGTGTATATATATATATATATATATATATATATATCTATGTGTGTGTATATATATACATATATATGTGTATATATATATATACTATGTGTGTGTATATATATACATATATATATATATATATATATATATATATATATATATATATATATATATATATATATATATATATATTATATATATATATATATTATATATATGTATGTATGTTATATATGTGTGTGTGTATATATATATATATATACATATATATATATGTATATATGTGTGTGTGTATATATATATATACATATACACACACACACACACACACACACACACACACACACACACACATATAATGTCGGAGGGCTGAATTTGATTGAGAAGGATTCAGGCTCAAATCTTTTTGGAAGGACAAAAGTCTCTCTCTCCCCCCCTCTCTCTATATATATGTGTTGTGTGTGTATATATACATACATATGTATATATACACACACACACACATATATAGAGAGAGAGGGGGAGAGAGAGACTTTTGTCCTTCCAAAAGGATTTGAGGTTTATATAAAACCTCAAATCCTTTTGGAAGGACAAAAGTCTCTCTCTCTCCCTCTCTCTCTCTATATATGTGTGTGTGTATGTGTGTGTGTGTATATATATATACAGAAATATGTATATCAACCGACAGCTGAGAGGCTCTCTCAGCCTACGGTGACTTGGCACATTATTGACACACAAAGAAGTTGTGCCCGCTTATTGGAATAAGTTAAATTACTAAATGCCCCACGGTAAAAGGTACTTGTCTCGCTATTGTTTATTATTATTTTTTCCGTGTTACTTTTTCCCTTCGTTGTCAGATTTAGGTTTTTCCTTTTCCTGCCATAAAGTTTTTTCTGAAAATAGCGGTTTCCGGATCAGGTTTTTCTCCTTTTTTATTTTAATGTCGACGTCGGAGCAGAACACTTCTGGTCGAGGTCATAAGCGATCTCTATCTCCCGATCTAAATATGAACCATATATTATCTTGTTCAACTTCCTCTCAGAATATTGAAAGTATTGAAGGGTTGAGATCTTTGGATGCTGATCAAGAAGTTTATATTTTATCATTTTTTCCCATAATTTCTTATATGTAAAAGATTTTGTGTAGCGTATATGAAACTGCGACCTAGATTTCGTTTTACAGAACAATATAATCACTTTTACTAAAGCCTTTTTTCAGAAATAATTTCACAGTTTTGTTAAATGCGATCCCAGTCGCATTTATTTAATTTAATACACTAAATTGTAAGAACTGCAACCACAGTCGCAGTATGTATTAAAAAATTTTTCTAGTTGTCAAAACTAGCTTTATAATTGCGACCTTAGTCGCAGTCCTATTTTTATAGTTCTGACACGTGTCCAGGTCAATTATATCTATTTTATATACTAAATTTTAAGAACTGCGACTTAAGGTCGCATTATATACTAATGACAAATTTCACAGTTATTATTCATGTTTTTTAAAAACCTGGCCATACGGAGAACTGCGACTATGGTCACAGTCTTTTATTCAGAAGTTACAGGTTTCTTTACATCTGCGCCCTTGGTCGCAGTTTTAGTTATTATAGTTCAGACATGTGATTTTCAATTATTTGTTTTTATTTAGTTCAGCAATTTATTTTGTAGGATCTGAATTCACATGAAGAAATGTCTGGAAGCTCATTTATTTTTTACTATCTTGGTCGCAACAGTCTTTAATAAACTAGAAAACACTCCGACCTAGGTCGTACTGATATATTACACTGCTACATAGGTCGTAATTTCTTAATTAACAAAATATTTTACCATGAGGGGCCTTCGTTTCTTCATACTGCGAACTGGGTCGCAGTATCCTATTAGGCTAACTTATTACAACAGACTGCTATCAGAAATCAAAAAATGAAAAAATGGATGCCAACACTGCGACCCAGGTCGCATAAACATAAGACGCTTATACAAATAACTGCGACCAAGGTCGACAAAAAAGGGAATTAAAAAATTTAAAAAAATATAAATCTCTAATAAATCGTTAGTTCCTATTTTTCTTTTCATCTTAAACTATGAATTGGATTAAAGATTCTTACTTCTTTAAATTAAAAAGGGTCTCTTTCTCTCTTATTTGAGACCATGGTCGCAACTTTAAAAAAAAATTTAAACTAAATTATTTTAAAAATATTTTTAAGAAAAAACAGAATTTTCACAATAAAATTCAGTTTATAAAACACTTTTAATTGAAGTTAAATTAAAATATGGATTTTTCTGTAAAAAAAATAGAAAGGGAATCAAAACTGAAAAATATAACTATTTAGGGTTACAGAACCTAAAAAAAAATTCTAGATTTTTCATTTACCTTTTTCTGCGGATGATTTCTTGGGCGCCATCTAGATCAGATGTTTTTTTGAAAAATAAAGTTTTGAACGAAAAAAATCAAAAATTTAGGAAAAGAACACTAAACTTTTCAGACAGATTGATGAACTGAAAATTTCAGATCTGTATTTTTTTCAAATGAAAGTTTTTACTTACTGTAAAAAGTTGTGAGAGGGTAATTTCGTCAATGCAATTCTTGAAGTGACTGATACTTACTCGGGCGGGAATTTTTTGGTTTTTGTCCGCTAGAATTAATTACAAATTCGTGGCTATTATGTTGCCACGTCCCGCCGGCTGAGAAACTCTCTCAGCTGGCGACTGAGGTACAGTAACCCCATATATATATATATATATAATATATATATATATATATATATATGTATATATATATGAATTATATGTTTAAAAATCTATAATTATTTATACATATGTTTAAATATACTTTTATATATTATAATTTCACGACAACCTTCAAAATCCACCAAAATATGTCTCCGCCTCGAACTTGAACCGATCCAAACCCAACCCGAAACTTGACATAAAAGACCCGTTGAGGCCAACGGAACATAGCTCAAGAGGCATTGCACTTTCTTCCTTTGTGAAAGCCGTAAGTTCGAATCTCATCATTTACAATGAGCAAGAGGAAATTTATAGGGCTTTCCAATTATGAGGTTGTTACATAATGGTCTGACTTCGCAACGTACAAAAATAGTATGCTCGACTATGGTTCGTGGACACTCACTCACGGTATACAAAGACTGCATATAAAGGCTACTAACAGTTTCACAAAGGTTATTGTTACATTCATGAGTGCGCAATAGGCGTTTCATTCTCTCTGATACTAAACTCACCAAACACTTGCACGTGCCAACTAAACATGACTCAAGCAACAAGACTCTCAGTCTCTCCTACAAGGTTGTATGTCCGACTCTCCCTATCTTTAGTGGACAAGAAGATATTTAAAACTAAATTTGTAGAGTAAATTAAGAGATATATTATGCAATAGTTCTTTCGCAGCGTACAATGACCACTAAGCTTGTCTAACAATTCGTGAAGACTCCTTCACGACTCAGAGGGTGTATATAGATGCCATTAGTAATTTGTGAAGACTAGATTGTCATGATTTTTGATTTGTCTCCAATATGTATATACAGTTCATTTCATTCCCCTCCTATAGAAGTTTCTTTCCTCAGAGTTTTCTTCTCATTATAAGAGACATGATGTAACTTTATAAGATTTTCTTCAAAAAAGAAAACACACTTACACACTTGCATATTGTTTCGATATCAGAAATTGATCTAGCATGCACTTAAGACACCAATGTAGATATAACTCCAAGAAATCAAACAAACATTTAGTATAAATGTTGTTCGTATAGCAGGGCTAAAGTATTGAACCGTATAATTTCTTTTTATAAATTGTCTTTTGTTATTAGACCGGCAGCTACATATTGAGAAGTCTCTTTCACAAGTAGAACAATGAGAGGTCGTCCACTCACAAGCCCATAAGAGAGTCTCTCAAATTTGGATGATTCACTCAAAATAATAATAACACGCGCGCGCGCGCGCGCACACACACACACACGAAACGTTAAAGTTTTAGGGTATCTCAGAGCGCCCCCTTCTATTACACACACACACACACGAAACGTTAAAGTTTTAGGGTATCTCAGAGCGCCCCCTTCTATTATAGATAAATCTGCGTAGCCAGCCTCCAGACTAATCCCTAGATGTCACGGGGCGAATTGAGCCAGCAGTTATTAGGGAGCAAACCCAATGTCTTATTGCTCAATCTGCTAAGTGAGGCTTCGAACCCGTGATTACTTGGGAGCAAACCAAGTGAATCTCTGTGTGCGTGTGTGTGTGTGTATGAGATAGACTATTGTAATTCCAAAAGGATTTGAGCCCAAATCCTTCCAACACAAATGCAACCCTCCGACATTCGAATACAAGATCCACTCAGTTGAAGTTGATCTATATTATTTCAAATATCTATAAACCAAAAATCATGTATTTTGAATACTTTTTGCCCATCCATCAAGCGGCACAAAATGGACGGCTGAAAGTAGTGAGTTGGTTAGATCTATGTCTTTAAACATATAATTCTCAATCCAGCCATTTGATTGTGATCTAAAGATTTAGAAACCCCTACAAACCAATTTTTGTTAGATTTCAAATATTCTACACTGCTAAACTAACCAACTCACTATTAGGCTGTCCATTTTCCTACTTGATGCATGGGAAAAAAATATTTAAAACACTTGATTTTTGGTTTATAGATACTTGAAATAATATACATCAATTTCAACGGAGTGGATCTTGCATTCGAATTTCAGATGTTGGTATTTTAGTGGGAAGAATTCGACCTCAAATCCTTTTGGAACAACAAGTCTCTCTCTCTCTCTCTCTCTCTCTATACACACGTGCACGCGCGCGCACACACACACATATGTATGTATGTTGTATGTGTGTGTGTGTGTATATATATACAGAAATATGTATATCAGCCGACGGCTGAGAGACTCTCTCAGCCTGCGGTGATGTGGCACATTATGAGCCACATAATTCGATAATCTAAATGACGTCCCGCTTTTGAAAATAATTGAAATTACTAAAGCACCTATCGTTTGTCTTTTTCTTGGGATGATGTATTAGTTTATATTCTTTATTATTATTTTTTCTTCTCTTTTATATGTCTATCTCTCTATGTCTTCTCACGCTGTCAGATCTAGATTTTTGACTTATAAAGAATATCGTTCTAAAAAAGCGAGAGCGGGATCAGATATTAATTTTTTTGTCGCAGACTTAGATCTCCAGCAACTATTTTGACAAGTTCATGTTCCCTCGGGATGTCAACTTTAATATTTTCATCGTGATTTTTCTCTTCTTCTTCTTCCAAAGTAAGGCCTATCTGAAATTTTTCTTCATTAGAAATATTGACCATTCGATTTAAAATTTGAAAGACAAGTAAAATACACATAAATATATAACCAATCTGTTAGAGATGCGACTAAAGTCGCAGGAAAAAATATTTTAAAAGGTGTCATTTCATCAGGACTGCGACTTTGGTCGCATTCATAATAATAAATTGTCAGATAAAATTGAATTCTGTGACCATAGTCGCAATATGAAATTTTATTTTCAAACCATTTGTTTTACAAGACATCGACCAAAGCCGCAGTCCAACTAAAATTTATTAAAAAAAGACTGCGACCTTGGTCGCAAAAATGAAAAATAAGCTCAAAAAGACTGCTATTACATAAGACTGCGCCCAATGTCGCAGTCTTCAGTCGCAGTCTTCTAATCATCTTAATTACTTAACTTTCGAGACATTGTTCATTGCTTCAATTGACTATGTCTCTTGTTTCATAAGAATGCGACCATGATCGCAGTATCCTATTTAGATTACTTAATAAAAAAATACTATGACTAAGGTCGCATTGTTATCAAACAAAACATTCTCAAAGAGACTGCTATTACCTAAGACTGCGATCGAAGTCGCAAACTTCTAATCATCTTAATTAATTAACTTACGAGACTATTGCCACCGCTTCCATTGACTGCGACTCTTATTTCATAAGACTCTTGTTTCATAAGAATGCGACCATGATCGCAGTATCCTATTTAGATTAGTTAATAAAAAAATACTATGACCACGATCGCATTGTTATCAAACAAAACATTCTCAAAGAGACTACTGTTACATAAGACTGCGATTGAAGTCGTAATCTTCTAATCATCTTAATTACTTAACTTACGAGATTATTATCACTGCTTCCATTGACTGCGACTCTTATTTCATAAGACTGCGACCACGGTTGCAGTATCCTATTAAGCTTAGGAAGGTCAAAAAATACTGCGATCCTAATCGAAAAAATAAAAAAAAAGGTTACAACATTGCGACCAAAGGTCGCAATGTAAAACAAAAATAAATCTAAAAAGTGAAAATAATATTAAAAATTATATCCAAAATTTTTCTTTTTAGAAACTGCGACTTCGATTACAGTTTCAGAAAACAAAAAAAAACTGTTTCAAGTCGCGGTAATAGATTTTTATTGTGATTAAAACATCTTTCAAAAAAAACTTGAACATAAGTGCGACCCTGGTTGCATTCTTTTAAAATAAATTATTTTTCTAAAATTTAGTTATCAAGATTTGTAATTTTTTTGTTTTAAAAACTCAAAATTTTTCGATCTGTAATTTTTTTAGTGGAGGAACAGTTGTAGCAGGTTAAAAGTGAAACTGAGGGTATTTCAGTTATTGGGCAATGAAAAGTGGTTGAGGGTCTCCTTTTACCGCCTAAATTTTTGACTTCTTTGCGGCTAATATGAAGCCACATCATGCCGGCTGAGAAACTCTCTCAGCTGGCGGCTGAGGTACAGTAACCCCATATATATACACACACACGCACGCACGCACACACACACACACACATATATACATATATACATACATACATACATACATACATATATACATACATACATACATATATATATATATATATATATATATATATATATATATATAATATATATATATATATATTATAATATATATATTTGTATCCATTTCATTCCCCTCTTTCAGAAATTTCTTTCCTCACAAAGTTTTCTTCTCATTATTGGAGACATGATGTAACGTTACAAGACTTTCTCCAAAAAAATTCTCCAAAAAAGAAAACACTTGCATATTGTTTCAATATCAGAAATTGATCTAGCATGCACTTAGGACACCAATGTAGATCTAACTCCAAGCAATCAAACACACATTTAGGATAAATATTGTTCGTACGTCGAGGCTAAAGCATTGAATTGAAGAATTTCATTTTGTAAATGGCTTTGTTATTAGACCGGCAGTTACGTAGTGAGAAGTCTCTTTCACAAGTAGAACAATAGGACACCATGCCACTCAAAAAACTACAAGAGAATCTCTTGAATTTGAATGATTCACTCAAATAATATGTGTGTGTGTAGTATTCATTTCATTCTTCTCTTGTGAAAGTTTCTTTCCTCTTAGAGTTTTCTTCTCATTATAAAAACTTTCTTCAAAAAAGAAAAGACAATTGCATGTTGTTTCAATAATAAAAATTAATTTAGTATGCACTGAGGACACCAATGTAGATCAAACTTTTAGCAATCAAACACATTTAGTATAAATATTGTTCATGCGTCGTGGCTAAAGTATTGAATCAAAGAATTTCTTTTTATAACTGGCTTTTGTTGTTAGGCTGGCAGCTACGTACTGAGAAGTCTCTTTCACAAGTAGAATAATAGGAAGTCATGCCACTCAATAAACTACAAGAGAGTCTCTTGAATTTGGATGATTCACTCAAAAAAAATTATATGCGTGTGTGTGTGGGGTATTCATTTCAGTCCCCTCCTATATAAGCTTCTTTCCTTGAAGAGTTTTCTTCTCATTATAAGAGACCTGATGTAACCTTACAATACTTTCTCCACTAAAGAAAACACACTTGCATATTGTTTCAATATCAGAAATTGACCTAATATGCACTTAGGACGCCAATATAGATCTAACTCCAAGCAACCAAACACACTTTAATATAAATATTGTTCGTACGTCGAGACTAAAGTATTGAATCAAAGAATTTTTTTTATATAAATTGGCTTTTGTTATTAAGCGGCAGCTACGCATTGGGTGAGTCTCTTTCACAGATAGAACAATCGGAGGCAGTGCCACTCGAAAAACAACAAGAGAGTCTCCCGAACTCAGTTGATTAGGTCCCTGATCGAATTCAGATGATTCAGTTTCCAACCTCCACAATAAATAAAGAGTTGGTTTTTCTCACCTTCACCGTTTCTTTTTGTCACACACTACATTTTGGTTGCCTCGTTGCTCTCACACACAGGACAAGAATAAATAACACGCATGCCTAAATAAATTCATCACATTGCGTCCTCCTTTGGCCACCTGATCCCATTCCTTTCACCTCTCCTAAATTCACAATATATGTACAAATAATTAAATTACTCTCCTTTATAACACAAGTTTTATATTATGCATCATTTATTCAGAAAGTGAACAAACATGAGAAAACGCCTCCAGTGTACTGTTACTGTTATGAGCTTCTTTCTAGTCCCAAACTTTCTGCATTGATTTTAGATTCTCCATCTTAATATTGTTGTAAATATAATTCAATTACAAAACATGTCGACTACTGGATATTGAGTCGGCTCACTTGTCGTAATGGACCAGCTTATTTGTGCCATTTTTGGTGCTTGAATAATAAACCATCTACTTTTTACCTAATTTGAGCCCCCTAATTTTTATATTATAATACAATAATTTATCTTTCTTAAAAAAATATTATAACTTTATTTGAACTAATAAAACTAAATCGAAGCTAATAGCACAACACTAACAAGCTAAAAACTTAATGAACAATATAAAATTGAATTATTGTTGGAAACTTGAAATTAACTTAGTGAGTTTTGAGAAAATTTGAGCTGAATTTTAGATGGGATCTGCTGCTCGAAATGCGCGGGAGATGGTTGGAATGTGTTCTCCTTCCATCGGTGATGAACATGGTATATTCACATGTTCAATTTTATTTCCAAATAAATGAGATATTCAAGTAGGAAGTTGGCCTAAGATAAGAGCTAAATGTGATAAAAAAGAATGAAAATTCTTAAATCTAACATTGAAAGTGATATGCGAATCGATATCTTTGTTTGACGAACAGACATGTATATTCGGAACGGTTGCGCCCGTTCCGACCGAATGGATGTATCTATTCAGAGACAACTTGTTTCGACTGAATGGATGTTTGTTCGGCGAATGGATGTGTCTATTCAGAAAGGTTGCGCTTGTTCCAACCGAACAAATGTGTCCGTTCGGAATGGTTGTGCCCATTCCGATCGAACGGATGTGTCTACTCTAAAAGGTTTCCTCCGAATTCCTATATAAATAGTAAAATTCTACTCCAAAAAGAACCAACTTAAAAAATTCAGAATAACAACAACCACAAGAATAAATGAGTTCAAAAAAATTTAATTGAATTCCTTTCAGAATTCTGATTTTTTGTCTGCATCCTTTTAGTACTTTAATTTTTTGAACAACTGGAAGGTACATGTCAACTTTGACTTGACTGTACGTGATTTTGTAAAGTACTGCGTAGAATACGTGAAAGAGTATTATATCTTGAGAGACTTACATCCATTATTCCATATATACCATAGCGGGGAATGTCATTGTTTTTAGGCGATTCGCTTTACGCGTATTTCACTCTAAATCTGATTTATTCTGTTACTTTGTCTGTTTGTACTAACGTTTAGTATTATAGGAACTATTAATTTTATTATATTTTCTGTCTATGAGTGTATTTATAGGAGAAAACTAGAGGGATAGAAAGAATATGAAGATAGAAAAATCTGGATATTTCTGAATTTGAATTCTCCCCTTATCTCCAAACTAAATTTGATTTATCCAGAAATTCAATTCTGATCTGCAGGCTGTTGATGTGTTGATTGCTGAATATCACTTATCAAATGATAGAATTAGAACGAGTGATCAACAAAAGAATTGTAGCCTTTAAGTCTTATTTCTGTGGCATCTTGAATCATTAGATTTGACCTTCGGTAATGAAAGTTATGATTAAAATGCTAAACTGTATCCAGCCTGAATCCAAATTTAAATTGCTTCATCTCATCCGTTTATCTTCTCTCTATATATTTATCCTTTTTGATTTTCAGTTTATCTTCTAGAATTGATAAGATATTCACTTATCTTCAGCGAAACAGATAGGGCCTTCAAACAATCCATTTTTCTCTTGAAATTAGATAATATTATCTTATCTGATATATCCAGTTTTCAGATAAGATAGCTTCTACAACCTTTGGATTTGAATCGATCCCCTTTCTTTTGAACTTTTGAATTTAATTGGATAAATTTCATGATTATCTTCTCCCTTTCATACCCTGCATGAATTAGGACTTTAAGACAAGTTATTTGCAATATTCATTACAGAATATATATAGGAATGCAATAATATTTAAGCAATATATGTGTCCAAACAGCCGCCATCAACCTGCTGCTGCACTGAGATACTCTCTCAGATGGGCGCGATCTACTTTTAAAGACAGTGCTCTGCATGCCTTGATAAAAATAGAGAAGTTCTTTCCTTCTTTAAAGTTTAATTTAAATAGCTTAGCAGTATTTCTTATATTATTTTCCTACACTTCTCATCAAAGCTCTTCCCAAACTTTTGTGTTATCGATCGATCGACAGGGAGCTTTCCAAGTTCCAAGTAGTGCTTGAACGTACATGTGTCAAATGCATCAAGGTGGGCTTGTTTGATGTGAGGTCGAAGCTCCTTCATAAATAAGGAGTACGCTGAAATCCACAATGTTGGTTGATGGTCTTTCCTACTTTCCTCCTGCTGCTGCTTCGGCTCAGGAGTATCTTTGCGAAATTTAATGAAGTGGACAAAATTTAGGCAAATGTAGAAGATAGATACCATAGCGGGGGTGGACAAACTCAAATATAAGGTGGACAAGTTAAACAATACATGGGCAAACTCGAGTATAAGGTGGACAAATTACAATATAAGGTGGACAAGCTATAAATAGGTGGACAAACAGAAGTATAAGGTGGACAAGCTACAAAATAGATGGACAAACTCAAGTTGAAGGTGCATAAAACCTATGTAAGGTGGACAACAAATGAAAGAGGCGGCCAACAAATAAGTAAGAGCCAAACATGGACGAAGTGTAACACAAAGGAGGACAGTGTAACAAAAATGTGCACAGATTTGTTACATTTTACATTTAATAAGGTGGGAAAAGGTGGACAAAATAGTTAATATTTATGGGTTAGGCTTAATCTCACACTCGCTTAAAACCCGCTCGAAAATGAGAGTTTATCTATATATATGTTTAAATAATATATATATATATATATATATATATATATATATATATATATATATATATATATATATATATATATATATTGAGTTGATCCCCTAAGAACGGTTCTCCGACATATAATATATATATATATATATATATATATATATATATATATATATATATATATATATATATATATATATATATATATATATATTATATGTTTAAAAATCTATAATTTTTTATACATATGTTTAAATAAACTTTTATGTATTATAAGTTTACTACAACCGTTCAAAATCCACCAAAATATGTCTCCGCCTAAAACTTGAACTGATCCAAACCCAACCCGAAACTTGACATAAAAGACCCGTTCGAGGCCAACTGAACATGGCTCAAGAGGCATTACACTTTCTTCCTTCGAGAAAGTCGTAAGTTCGAATCTCATCATCTGCAATGAGCAAGAGAAAATTTATAAGGCTTTCCAATTAAGAGGCTATTACATAATGGTCTGTGTAACGCCCCGATCCCGGCGATACGGGGACGTCACTGCAACGTATATACGTAGGTCAGAACTACCCTCCCGTATATACGCTAAGCATCAGTACAGACAAGAATCAGAGTACGGAAGCATATGGTGCATTATACATTCCAACACATATATATACAATCACAGAGTTATCACCAGAGGTGATGAATATTACAATAATAATACATCACAGATATGCGCAAATGCGAGAGTACAAGAGATATACATATGTGAATGGTACAAAAGGGAGCTCACATACAGGTATACAAGGAAAAGTATAAGGGTAAATAGAAATAGGGCACTCACGAGTTTGCTAAGAGGAAACTCGGGAGGCATACAGGGGGCCTGGAAGGATGGAGCTCTGAAAGGTCGGCTGGAGGTCCACGCCACCGCTGCGCTACTCTGAGCAGCAAAGGGGGAAATCCACACGCTCCGGGCTCCAGGACCTGGACATAAGAATCCAGGGGAGTCAGTGAAACTCCCCAGGCGAGTAGGATGCAAAAGCCAGGTGGCGAGCCAAGGGTGAGTACAAGAGCCAAGTACAGAAGACAGGAGGGTGAGAACACAAATGAAGTATATATAAGAACAGGTATAACGTAACAATCGAAAACAGGAAATCCGAAGTAAAACTGATCACAAGCAAGATTGATTGTATACGCTTAGGTTACGGTCCCATGAGACTAGTACATCGAAGGAATAATCCAAACAAGGAAACCCTCATCTATATACCGTTATCTCATGCCACCGAATATCTAAGCGTATAGAATCAGAGTTGCAAAGTAGTCATAACAAGAATACATAACAGATGTGACAAGAGTGCATAACAGGTATCAAAACAGGAATCATAACAGTAATCATAACTGGGGTCACAGGAAACACCTATTATTATTATTACTCGTCTGACCCATATATCTCGGTATGTGACCTGGTGTACGGCCAACCCACATACATCCATATATAAGCAAGTCGAGGATTGTTAACGGAAGTAAATGGAGAACTGACAGAGCTTCTTATAGTAGTTTCCATACACCTGGAACCAGCTTTGGAGGCCCAAAGTCCCCCTATTCAGTAATTCAGATTCACTACCGCCAGTACATATATATATATGTATATATATATATATTTTTATTCCGTTACTATAAGCAAGGTATCATTCCGGCATCCATCACTTCCTCCCATACCCATACAAGTTGTAGCTTATTAAGATTATCAGGTTACGGGAATAAACAGTCATAACAGTAATAGTTGGATTCTAGAGGTGGCCCCCACGGATTCAAGAGGTGGCCCCCACCGAGTAAGGTGTGGCACTTTGTTCCGTGTGGCACTTAGTTCCATAAAACAAGACAGGATTCCCGTAAACATGACAATTACAAAGTCAGGTGTATCATGCTTGGTTTTAAAGGATAGCATGACAAGGTGGTGATATATCACAAGCAATAAAACATAACAATAGATTGATAATAGGCCGGGTCAGTCATGACATAACAATAGGGTCTAGCAAAGTAGTGGCATGACAGGTGATATACATGTGTTAAAAGGGAGCATACAACTAACAAGTCTGAAGTAATGACAAGTAGTAACATGGAAGTGACTCAAAGCCCGACGACCACGAAGGGTCGGCCACGCATGGTATACGATAAAGAAGCAAGCATATCATAAGCCTGGTACAAGCACAAGATGAAGCTACCATAATACAAGCAATGTAGTGCAATACATAAATATGGAAATAAGAAGCGAAATACTTATCGACCGATGAAACGGGAAACTCAAATAGAGGCGAGACTACTCGCATACAAGAAAGTAGCGAGTGAGAATACTCGCCTAAACTCCAAAATACCGAAAGAGCCGTAATCCACGGAAGCTTGGGATGCGCCACAAAACCTGATATAAATATGTAGAGAGAAGGGGAGAGAGAAAAAGAGAAGGTAAGATGATGTTTGTCAAATGACAAGTCAAGTAATACCTATACATGATATAAGTTTAGAGGGTAAGGTTCATGTTCAAGAAAGGAATCAACTAAGACAGATAGGCAAAGTTAGTCGACTAGGATGGAAGAGTAGTCGACTAATAGTGATGGCAAGTCGACTAACAGTAAGGTATAGTCGACTAAAACTGGGTTCCAGAGAGTTGGGTTTGGTTTCAGAGAAAAGTTAGTCGACTAGGTTAGAAGGGGTAGTCGACTAACAGACATGACAAGTCG
The DNA here is from genome assembly GCA_038442645.1 of Agave tequilana. Classification (NCBI taxonomy): domain Eukaryota; kingdom Viridiplantae; phylum Streptophyta; class Magnoliopsida; order Asparagales; family Asparagaceae; genus Agave; species Agave tequilana. The sequence goes on from JAVJIF010008684.1 coordinate 84,054, forward strand.
ACTAACAGTTATGTTAAGTCGACTAAATTTGGGATACAGAGAGTTAAGGTTTCTGGTCCAGGAAGGGTTAGTCGACTAGGGTCAAGGGTGTAGTCGACTAAGGGCCTCTAGTCGACTAGGAACTAAGGTAAGTCGACTAATACTGTGTTTCCTAGAATTGTATTTCACAGGACAGAATAAGTTAGTCGACTAATGTCTAGGTCTAGTCGACTAATCGTCTGGAAACAGCAAACAGAACAGATTTTCTAGGGTTTTGTTTGATGATCTAAAAACATGATTTTGATGGCACAAGTGTACATAATATGAAGAGATAGGTATACTAGAAATAGACTAAGTCTTTGGTGATGAAAATTACCCACCAAAAGGAGTGGTTGATGGTGGTAGTTGAAGGAGGTTGATGAAGAAGAAGATGAGCTTTTGTTGGAGTTGATGACCTTGTGGTGGCTTCCATGGAGATGAAGGAGGAAGAAGATGACCTTGTTGTTCCTTAGGGAGTTGGTGGTTGTTGTTGTAGTGATGGAGATGAAGAGGAGTTGAAGATTAGGGCTTTGGTGAAGAGAAGAGAAGAGAAGAGAAGAAAGAGAAAGTTGAAGTGAGAATGAATAAAGAAAGGAGAGGAAAAGTATTTATAGGTTTTGACTTTTGTGAAGGAGGTGCAAATATGATAGAAGAGAGGGGGGTTTTTGTAAAGTGGGGAGGTGAGGTGAGTGTCCTTCTCTTGGCCACTTGGCCGGCCATGGGAGAGAGAGAATGAGATATTTGTGGTGGAGATATCTTGGTGGAAGTTGGTGGAAGAAAAAGGAATTTTGGGATTTTGGAAAATAGGAAAAGCTAGGCTTGTGGAGGAAGGGAAGAAATAAAGGAAAAGGAAAAATGGAAAAGAAATTATAATGAGAAGATATTTTCTTGGGAAAGAAGATGAAAATAATGGAAGTGGCGGATTCCCGGGATTCAGTTGCAGATGCGGAAATCTTTCGGGAAAAATACCGGAATCGTCCGAAATTCAAGTATCTCGGAACGACCCGAAATAATTATCAAAAATCAAGAATATTATATTAAGTATCATAGTGAAATCCGTTTTAAGAAATACTTTATAGTTTTGAAACTAAAAATCCTGGAACCAGTTATCTACCGACTCCGATGGAATTTCCATAAAATCATAAAATCCTCAGAAAAAGAATGTAGGTAGAAAATATGATCCTAAGGAATAATGCCTAAAGGACCTTCTAGAAATTCCTAGCTGATTGTGAAATAAAAATCCGGGAATCGGTCAACGGAACTGGCCGACACCGGTTTTGAAGATTTTCATTTTAATTCCAGAAAAATCTAGAAAATCATAGAAAATATATAATAATGGAGAATAATATTTAAAACTAAAATCGGTCAATTCTAATTATCAGAATGTCTAAATCGAGTAATACTCTAGGATCGGGCCTTCGGTTCAGACTAGGGCTGACTCCGAATCCACGAATCCAAATCCAAGACAAAACAGTCATATAAGGAATTCATAATACAGAATAAATACAGGAAACAAATCGAAAAAAATACGACCGAAAATCTGAATACGCAACTAAGTACGTATTCCGGGAACGGGGTATTACAATCCACCCACCTTACAAAAAATTGCGTCCTCGCAATTTCGTTAAGGGGCAAATTGAATACAAAGGGGACATCGGTGGAATTTATACCAATTAAGATATGAAGCACTAGAGGTAGGGCTCTCAAGTCTACTGAACAATAATCATACTCCGCACTTCCGGCTGTATAAATCTTCGAATAATGCTGAATAATACTGCTGATGTCGTGGCTGTGCAATAAATGAGCCAGAATACCGAAGATAAAGAAAACCCTGATAGTCCTGAGCATAATAAAGAAGGCCGATAATTAAGAATCCCGAATACCAGGCATCAATCACTCTGAACGATATAGTAGAGAATGTAGAATATCCGTAGAGAATCCCAACTGCTGACTTCTGAAAGATAGCCAGATCATAATCGATCTGGAGAATACCAAGCTTCATAGAATTCACCGAAGAGATCACATAATAGCTTCATGCAGAACCAGCCACTACCTTCCTAGTCTAGTCATATCTTAAGATAGTATAAGGCTTCATAAAACCAAAACAGGGAAGGGATATGGAAAGGATTTAGGAATCAAAGGAAAGATAGTCAAGAATAGATAACTCTGCACTTGTAGTTGGAATGTATAACCAAGACTCATGTATTCCAGTTGCAAATCTCTTTACCATTGATTTGCCTTCTGGACGTACTGAAGAGGTTTAGAGCCTAAGCTCTGATACCATCCTGTAACGCCCCGATCCCGGCGATACGGGGACGTCACTGCAACGTATATACGTAGGTCAGAACTACCCTCCCGTATATACGCTAAGCATCAGTACAGACAAGAATCAGAGTACGGAAGCATATGGTGCATTATACATTCCAACACATATATATACAATCACAGAGTTATCACCAGAGGTGATGAATATTACAATAATAATACATCACAGATATGCGCAAATGCGAGAGTACAAGAGATATACATATGTGAATGGTACAAAAGGGAGCTCACATACAGGTATACAAGGAAAAGTATAAGGGTAAATAGAAATAGGGCACTCACGAGTTTGCTAAGAGGAAACTCGGGAGGCATACAGGGGGCCTGGAAGGATGGAGCTCTGAAAGGTCGGCTGGAGGTCCACGCCACCGCTGCGCTACTCTGAGCAGCAAAGGGGGAAATCCACACGCTCCGGGCTCCAGGACCTGGACATAAGAATCCAGGGGAGTCAGTGAAACTCCCCAGGCGAGTAGGATGCAAAAGCCAGGTGGCGAGCCAAGGGTGAGTACAAGAGCCAAGTACAGAAGACAGGAGGGTGAGAACACAAATGAAGTATATATAAGAACGGGTATAACGTAACAATCGAAAACAGAAATCCGAAGTAAAACTGATCACAAGCAAGATTGATTGTATACGCTTAGGTTACGGTCCCATGAGACTAGTACATCGAAGGAATAATCCAAACAAGGAAACCCTCATCTATATACCGTTATCTCATGCCACCGAATATCTAAGCGTATAGAATCAGAGTTGCAAAGTAGTCATAACAAGAATACATAACAGATGTGACAAGAGTGCATAACAGGTATCAAAACAGGAATCATAACAGTAATCATAACTGGGGTCACAGGAAACACCTATTATTATTATTACTCGTCTGACCCATATATCTCGGTATGTGACCTGGTGTACGGCCAACCCACATACATCCATATATAAGCAAGTCGAGGATTGTTAACGGAAGTAGATGGAGAACTGACAGAGCTTCTTATAGTAGTTTCCATACACCTGGAACCAGCTTTGGAGGCCCAAAGTCCCCCTATTCAGTAATTCAGATTCACTACCGCCAGTACATATATATATATGTATATATATACTTTTATTCCGTTACTATAAGCAAGGTATCATTCCGGCATCCATCACTTCCTCCCATACCCATACAAGTTGTAGCTTATTAAGATTATCAGGTTACGGGAATAAACAGTCATAACAGTAATAGTTGGATTCTAGAGGTGGCCCCCACGGATTCAAGAGGTGGCCCCCACCGAGTAAGGTGTGGCACTTTGTTCCGTGTGGCACTTAGTTCCATAAAACAAGACAGGATTCCCGTAAACATGACAATTACAAAGTCAGGTGTATCATGCTTGGTTTTAAAGGATAGCATGACAAGGTGGTGATATATCACAAGCAATAAAACATAACAATAGATTGATAATAGGCCGGGTCAGTCATGACATAACAATAGGGTCTAGCAAAGTAGTGGCATGACAGGTGATATACATGTGTTAAAAGGGAGCATACAACTAACAAGTCTGAAGTAATGACAAGTAGTAACATGGAAGTGACTCAAAGCCCGACGACCACGAAGGGTCGGCCACGCATGGTATACGATAAAGAAGCAAGCATATCATAAGCCTGGTACAAGCACAAGATGAAGCTACCATAATACAAGCAATGTAGTGCAATACATAAATATGGAAATAAGAAGCGAAATACTTATCGACCGATGAAACGGGAAACTCAAATAGAGGCGAGACTACTCGCATACAAGAAAGTAGCGAGTGAGAATACTCGCCTAAACTCCAAAATACCGAAAGAGCCGTAATCCACGGAAGCTTGGGATGCGCCACAAAACCTGATATAAATATGTAGAGAGAAGGGGAGAGAGAAAAAGAGAAGGTAAGATGATGTTTGTCAAATGACAAGTCAAGTAATACCTATACATGATATAAGTTTAGAGGGTAAGGTTCATGTTCAAGAAAGGAATCAACTAAGACAGATAGGCAAAGTTAGTCGACTAGGATGGAAGAGTAGTCGACTAATAGTGATGGCAAGTCGACTAACAGTAAGGTATAGTCGACTAAAACTGGGTTCCAGAGAGTTGGGTTTGGTTTCAGAGAAAAGTTAGTCGACTAGGTTAGAAGGGGTAGTCGACTAACAGACATGACAAGTCGACTAACAGTTATGTTAAGTCGACTAAATCTGGGATACAGAGAGTTAAGGTTTCTGGTCCAGGAAGGGTTAGTCGACTAGGGTCAAGGGTGTAGTCGACTAAGGGCCTCTAGTCGACTAGGAACTAAGGTAAGTCGACTAATACTGTGTTTCCTAGAATTGTGTTTCACAGGACAGAATAAGTTAGTCGACTAATGTCTAGGTCTAGTCGACTAATCGTCTGGAAACAGCAAACAGAACAGATTTTCTAGGGTTTTGTTTGATGATCTAAAAACATGATTTTGATGGCACAAGTGTACATAATATGAAGAGATAGGTATACTAGAAATAGACTAAGTCTTTGGTGATGAAAATTACCCACCAAAAGGAGTGGTTGATGGTGGTAGTTGAAGGAGGTTGATGAAGAAGAAGATGAGCTTTTGTTGGAGTTGATGACCTTGTGGTGGCTTCCATGGAGATGAAGGAGGAAGAAGATGACCTTGTTGTTCCTTAGGGAGTTGGTGGTTGTTGTTGTAGTGATGGAGATGAAGAGGAGTTGAAGATTAGGGCTTTGGTGAAGAGAAGAGAAGAGAAGAGAAGAAAGAGAAAGTTGAAGTGAGAATGAATAAAGAAAGGAGAGGAAAAGTATTTATAGGTTTTGACTTTTGTGAAGGAGGTGCAAATATGATAGAAGAGAGGGGGGTTTTTGTAAAGTGGGGAGGTGAGGTGAGTGTCCTTCTCTTGGCCACTTGGCCGGCCATGGGAGAGAGAGAATGAGATATTTGTGGTGGAGATATCTTGTGGAAGTTGGTGGAAGAAAAAGGAATTTTGGGATTTGGAAAATAGGAAAAGCTAGGCTTGTGGAGGAAGGGAAGAAATAAAGGAAAAGGAAAAATGGAAAAGAAATTATAATGAGAAGATATTTTCTTGGGAAAGAAGATGAAAATAATGGAAGTGGCGGATTCCCGGGATTCAGTTGCAGATGCGGAAATCTTTCGGGAAAAATACCGGAATCGTCCGAAATTCAAGTATCTCGGAACGACCCGAAATAATTATCAAAAATCAAGAATATTATATTAAGTATCATAGTGAAATCCGTTTTAAGAAATACTTTATAGTTTTGAAACTAAAAATCCCGGAACCAGTTATCTACCGACTCCGATGGAATTTCCATAAAATCATAAAATCCTCAGAAAAAGAATGTAGGTAGAAAATATGATCCTAAGGAATAATGCCTAAAGGACCTTCTAGAAATTCCTAGCTGATTGTGAAATAAAAATCCGGGAATCGGTCAACGGAACTGGCCGACACCGGTTTTGAAGATTTTCATTTTAATTCCAGAAAAATCTAGAAAATCATAGAAAATATATAATAATGGAGAATAATATTTAAAACTAAAATCGGTCAATTCTAATTATCAGAATGTCTAAATCGAGTAATACTCTAGGATCGGCCTTCGGTTCAGACTAGGGCTGACTCCGAATCCACGAATCCAAATCCAAGACAAAACAGTCATATAAGGAATTCATAATACAGAATAAATATAGGAAACAAATCGAAAAAAAATACGACCGAAAATCTGAATACGCAACTAAGTACGTATTCCGGGAACGGGGTATTACAGTCTGACTTTGCAATGTACAAAAATTAGTATGCTCGACTATTGGTTCGTGGACACTTACTCACGGCATACAAACACTGCATATAAATGCTACTAACAGTTTCACAAAGGTTATTGTTACAATTTATGAGTGCGCCCTAGGTGTTTCATTCTCTCTCGAGAAGTTTTTTTCAACTATGATACTAGACTCACCAAACACTTGTACGTGCCAACTAAACATGACTCAAGCAACAAGACTCTCAGTCTCTCCTACAAGGTTGAATGTTCGAATCTTCCTATCTTTAGTGGACGAGAAGATATTCCAAACTAAATTTGTAGAGTGAATTAAGACATATATTATGAAATAGTTCTACTTCGAAGTGTACAATGACCACTAAGCTTGTCTAACAATTCGTGAAGACTCATTCACAAGTGTATATAGACGCCATTAGTAATTCGTGAAGACTAGATTGTCATGATTTTTGATTTGCCTCCAATATGTTTATACAGTTCATTTCATTTCCCTCCTATAGAAGTTTCTTTCCAAAGAGTTTTCTACTTAGAAGTTTTCTTCTTTCCAAAAATAGTAATAATACATATATATTCTTTCCATAAGAGACCTACTAGGAACACTTTATATATATATATATATATATATATATATATATATATATATATATATATATATATATATATATATATATATATATATATATATATACAACATCCCGATTTTTTTCACAATCCAACGCACATTATCATATTTATGTTATAAGATGTGCGCATATAAAAAATCACGTGATTTGAAGTTTGTTTACTCTATTTTCTTTGGGTTCAAACATTAACGGTTTTTAAACAGTGGAACCAAATGGAACGATTAGGTCAATGAGTAAATGAACTTCAAATCACGTGATTTTTAAATGCGTACATCTTATAACATGAATATGATAATGTGCAGTCGGATTGTGAAAAAAATCGGGATATTGGAGTTTTAAGCCGCCTCCATCTAAGGAGACCTACTAGGAACACTTGACACTATATGTATATATATGTATATATATATGTGTGTGTGTGTGTGTGTGTATTTGAAACGTTATTTGAAACGTTAAAGTTTCAGGGTGTCTCAGAGCGCCCCATTCTCTTATAGGTAAATCTGCGTAGTGGTTAAAGCCTCCAGACTAATCCCTATGTGTCCACGGGGCGAATTGAACCAGCGGTTACTGGGGAGCAAACCCAATGCCTTACCGCTCAATCCGCCTAAGTTAGGCTTCGAACCCGTGATTACTTAAGAGCAAACCAAGTGACACACACACACACACACACACACACACACATATAAGTATGTATGTATATGTGTGTGTGTATGTACATATGTATATATATGAGATAGACTTGTGTCCTTCCAAAAGGATTTGAGCCCGAATCCTTCCAACACAAATGCAGCCCTTCGACATTCGAATACAAGATCCACTCAGTTGAAGTTAATCTATATTATTTCAAGTATTTGTAAACCAAAAATTAAGTATTATACTTTTTGCCCATCCATCAAGCGGCGCAAAATGGATGGCCAAAAGTAGTGAGTTGGTTAGATCTATGTCTTTAAACATACAAATTCTCGATCCGGCCATTTGCTTATGATCTAAACATTTAAAAACCCCTACAATCCAATTTTTGTTAGATTTCAAATATTCTACACCGCTAAACTAACCAACTCACTATTTAGGTTGTCCATTTTTTCCTACTTATTGCATGGGCAAAAAGTATTTAAAACACTTGATTTTTGGTTTATAGATACTTGAAATAATATACATCAATTTCAACGGAGTGGATCTTGCATTCGAATTTCGGATGTTGGTATTTTAGTGGGAAGGATTCAACCTCAAATCCTTTTGGAAGAACATAAGTCTCTCTCTCTCTCTCCCCCCCACCCACCCACACACACAGGGAAGGATTCAACCTCAAATCCTTTTAGGCTGTCCAAAAGTTACTGGAGGACAAGCCATTAAAAAGCAAAGTTTCAAGCTCTAGACGCGAGGGACTATCACCCGCGTCTCAGCATCAAAGCGCGTCGGCCTGACACCCGCGTCTCAACATCAAGGCGCGTTGGCTTGACACCCGCGTCTCAGCATCAAGGCGCGTCGGCCTGAAACCAGCGTCTCAGTTATAACCGCCTTGGTTAAGGGACCAATCACTGCCTACACGTAAGGGAAACCAGCTCCCATCGTGGCGTGTCTTTAGCAGGCACGTGGGTTAGTTACCGCCCATGTAGCGGGGAAGTTGGCCCTCATTGTGGAGCGTTTTCAGGGGGGGCACGTTCACCCCTGGGACCTCTATAAATAGCCCCGTCGCTATGAAGAAGGGGTCGAATTTTTGGCGATCGACATCAAGAGGAAGATCATCAGCAAAAAGAGAGAGAAGATCATCAGCAAGGAGAGAGCTCAACTCTTCGTCAAGCTTGCTGCGTACAAGCTGCTCTTTGCCTACCTTCTCTTTGAGAGTTTTGGTAGACAGAGCTGTGTCACTCTTTCTACCGGCCAAAGAGGAGATCCCTGAAGGACGGTCATCTGGTCAACGGAGAACAAGATTCACTCTCCACCGCCACACGAAGAACCCAGCCTTAAACAAAGGGGGAATTCAAGATTCAATATTCTCCCTCCCTTGTAACCGGAAGGAACAGTTCTTGTTGTAATCTTTTTCATTTGATTCAAGGAAAACTTTTACGGCAATTCACTGTCTCCCTCTTTCTCGGGTCATACAAGAGATGGCGACTCCGCTGGGGACTACGTTTGTCATTGAGGAGCAAATAGTGGCGCAAGATGACGTCCACTATAAGGGAAAGATGGTCGAATCGCTCGTTGTCGAGTTCGACCAGGCGAAGTACGAAGAGTTTCTCTCTTCCGGCTCCAAGAGCCCAAAGACCCGTGTCTGCCGCCGGGTCTCGACGGGGAATGGCCTCGAGGCCCAATCCATGGCTTTCTCGAGCTCCCCTGCTGCTGCCTGTGCCAAGCAAGGTACCCGCGCCAACGCCTCTCAGAAGGCCCGCGTGGTCCCAGGCACATCTGCCTTTGCGACCAACCGCGTCGCACAGAACACCCGCGTCAGCGTCTCTCAGGAGACCCGCGTGGTCAAAATCCCTGATGTTTAACATCAGGATGTTGTTGGTCTCTCTCCACCTCCTCGACGCAATCGAAACGCTGAGCGTCGACAGAGGAGACGTGCGCGTCAGCTGCAAGTTGGAACCGTTGGTTGTCCAACTGAGGCTGGACGCGACGTACAATCTCGCGTCTTGCCCGCGCCGCGTCCAGTACGTGAAATTCGCGTTTGGCGTCCCAAACGCGAGATTCCTTCAGTTAGGTCCTCCTAGGACCAACTTATCAAACGCCAAGGTGAGACCTCTGCGCCTCGTCAAACGCAGGAGGCACGAGCTCATAGGCGTGGGGCCCAGCAGCCCATCCTCTCTCAAGTGCCTCTGCCCAGACGCGCCAGGCAGCAACGCGAGACTCGCGTTTCATCTCAGCAAAGACGCCAGACGTGCGTTACACAGCCGCGTCGCGAGAACCGCGTCTCTGAAGCCTGCGTCCAGGCTGTGCAGCACATGGATGCCTCCCGTCTTCGACGTTGCGAGGTTGATCTTTTCAATCCCCCTCCCATAGATTTGAGGGATTATCTGACGAAGAAAAGAAGTGCCAATCAGGCCACTTCGTCGTGTTGCTGCCAACGGCTCATCCATATGCTCACTGAGTGCCGTTGCGGGTCAGGCGTGCACCAGCAGTCTTTAGTCAGACAGCTGACCCTGATTCCTCCGTCAGCTAAAAGAAGACGCTCCCACAGAAGGAGAACCTTCTCTGACGTTGAGTACCCGGAGCTCACTGCGAATATGACAAGCAGGAGCAAGGGAAAACAACTTGCAGTCAGCTCAGACGACTCCGAGTCTGACTCTGAACCGGAAGGAGTGTATCGACACACTCGCACCCGGACTGGGGCCATTCCCCCAATTGATTATAATGCCTTAGCCCATGGCATTAATGATTCTCACTCCACTGTAGCGGAATCAAGGGCTTCGAACTCTTCCGTCGAGAAGGAGACCTCCGCCTACATGACAGGCGCTCCTGAGGAGACGACTAAACGTTTGGAGCAGATCCAGAAGGCACAAATGGATATGATTCTTGCTCAGTAGGAATCTATCAACTCCCTCAAGCAGGCGATTGCACAGCTGCTCGAAGACAGGAGGAGATCCCCTCCTAAAAAGTCAAAGGGCAAAGGGAAAAAGGGAGAAAGCTCATCTTCCGAACCTTCTGAGGAGACGCGGCGGTCTACCTCCGGCTCGTCCAAGTCCTCGTCGCAAGTAAAAGGCGACCAAGACCAGGGAAAGGCTCATGTTAAAAGAATGAGTCAACTGGAGCGACGCCTCGAGGCCCTTGCTAATCGCAAAGACTTCCAAGAAGTAGGAGTGGTCCGGCCCTACCCGGCTGAATGGGACTTGGTTCCGTACCCGCCCAAGTTCAAAGCTCCAACTCTTCAAGCCTTTGATGGGAAGGGGTCACCCAACCAGCACATCTACTACTTTAAATCCCAAACCGGGAATGTAGTAGATAATGACGCCATCCTGGCACGCCTGTTCATCGGCACCCTGAAAGGGTTGGCCTTTGAATGGTTTATGAAGCTCCCAGAAGGTTCTATCAAGAACTGGGGCGATTTGGAGAAGCTCTTTTAACACGCTTCTTCGAGGATGACTCCGAAGTCACAATGCCAACCCTTTTGGCTACCAAACAGCGAAAAGGGGAGTCCGTCAAATCTTTCGTGGAAAGATTTCGGAACATGGCACTCCGGTGTCCAAGCGGTATGACCCAGGCCACCCTGGTGGAAACATGCCGCCACAATCTCCAAACCTCGCTCCTTACTCAAATAGGAGTTGCTGAAAGCCGCACCTGGAAGCAATTAGTCCAACAAGGTGAACAGGCTGAGGAGATTGTCGCCAGCGTCAGAGCGGAGGAAGGTAAGCCTAGGCTGGAAAGGTCAACAAGGCGTGCGCCAGATACATCCCTCCAAACAAAGCGGAAGGATAATTTGACAACGGAGACCAAATCTCCCGCCAAACCTCAATCAGGCAAGGCGAGTGGCTCTTCGAGCCAGCCACGCGCCAACAAGCAATATTCCTTCAAGGAAGAACATGTCAATTCGCTCTTTAAACTACTTAACAAGAGCAACCGACTGAAGCTCCCTGAAGCTCGACGCCCAGAGGAGGTCGGCAAGACCGACAATCCCAACTACTGCATGTATCACAGGATGTTGGGACACCCCACCAAAAGCTACTACGTCTTCAAGGACATCCTTCAGGCTCTGATTGACGCGGAGGTGTTAAAGCTCCGACCAGAGCAGAAGAAGGTGACGGCTAATGTAACGTCGGTTCTCCAGTTCGGGAGACAACCTCCAACGCCTGCGGGGGTGACTCCTGTTCCGAAAGGAGAGCTGAGAGTGGTCAACACAGATCCTCACCAGCAGCATAAGAAAGGCTTGGTACCCGTCCCTACACCTCAAGGGGAAATCATGTGGGTCCACCCTGACCTTGTCAATGAGCAGCAATGGACTACTGTGACCAACAGGAAATCCAAAGGCAAGGCAAAAGCCTCATCCTGCAATGTAGTGAGTGCCTCCTCTCGAGAAGCGGAGACGGATATCCCTTCACTGACCGACTCAGAGGAGGAAACGATAGTCTTGGCCGCAGAGCCCAACCAACCGATGGCGGGAACCCGTTCAGGACAAGCGTACTTAAAACAGTACGACGAGACGACGATAGCCCCTCCACAACCAACTGCGGAGCCAGTCAGGCCCTCCACAAAGCCACCTGTGGAAAAGCAGAAGGGGACTCGATTTTCTCGAGCCCTTCAAAAGGGCATCGCGGAAGGATCTACGACACCTTACCGCTTTGATGTCCTGGCTCAGTTGGCCAACATTCCGGCACGCATTACCTTGTATGAACTTCTTAGACTATCAAAGTCGACCAGGGAAGCTCTGCAAGAAGCTCTGGCAAATGCTGAGGTCTTCATGACCCAGGTGCCGAAGGAGGAAGATGTAGAGGATTGCCTCCACACCTCCCAGAATGCCCCCTGCATCACCTTCACGGCAGATGATATGCAGGTGAAAGGGAAGCATGATCGACCCCTGTACTTCACAGGGTATATTGGATCGTCTGAGGTAAACCGCATCCAGGTAGATCCAGGGTCCGCGTTGAGCATCATGCCTCGCCGGGTCATGCAACATCTCGGCATTCCTACCCATCATTTGAGCCCCACCCAGACAACTATCTATGGGTTCAATGCCAACCAGACCCGTCTGATGGGGAAAATCAAGCTCAGGTGTCAGATTGGAAGTCTCAAGTCGGAAGTGACATGCTACATCATCGACGCCGACACTTCCTACAATCTATTGCTGGGACGACCGTGGATCCACCGCAACTCCATCGTTCCCTCCACTCTCCACCAAGTCATGAAGTACATTGACGGGAGTGGAAATGTCCAGACGTTGATCGCCGAAAGACATCCGTTCAAAGGGGTCGAGAATTATTTCACCGACTCTTTGCTGTACCAAGATCCGGTGGAGACGGATGAAACCCCACAACCAGAGGAGCCAGACTCTGGTAATGAGGCTGACACTGAGCCTGAGAAAGAAGAGTGCCTGTGGGAGTTAGAACCACTTGTAACAGGCACTAATAAGCCCGATGTCGATAATACCACCGATGATGTAGGCGGTTGGTATATTAATGAAGATTTAGATTTTACGTATTTTTCTGTGTGTGCTTCTGATTCAATACCGTCAGATACTAGCACTGATATAGATGACGATCCCTGGTCGGCAGTAGATGCTTTGACATCGTTGCATGTACCAGTGAAGTCGTCTTTCGAGACATACCGAGACAATGGTAATGCGCAAGAATCTATATTCATGGTTCCGGCCAGACGAAAAGGCCAAAAACTAATTCTTTTTGGGCGAATCTCGTCTGAACCAACGCCCCGCGACGACTCAGAAAGTGAGGAGGAATCCCCTCAGCTCAGTCATTATGAACCAAAAGCGCTCAAAATGATGAAGTGCATGGGGTATGATCTAACCAACAGACCCGGGTTGAACTTCGGCAAAGGAAGGAAAACGCTACTTCGATCCTTTGTGCCGAAAGGGAAGGCCCCGATTATTATCATCGGACGCGCCGGGGGTTGGGCTATGTATCAACTCCGGTCCCATCAGCCTCCGATTCTCAAGAATCGTCGAGCAACGATTACTCTTCGGACACGTCATCTTGGGAGTCAGATGTCAGTGTCGGTAACATCTTCAAGGAACTTTCAGTGAACATGGTTTCGACAAGCCACCTGGAAGATGGAAATGAAGAAATGATCCAATCTGATACAGATTCTTGGATCAAACATTTAAATACTCTTTGGGAAACCCGCTTTGAACAGCGCGAGCCACCCACAGAAGACAAGGTTGTTCAAGTCAATCTAGGAGATGAGGCTAACCCTAAGCCCATCTTCATAAGTGACGGCCTGTCACCTTCGGAGAAGAAAGATCTAATATCTCTTGTACAAGAGTATATAGACGTCTTCGCCTGGAATTATGAGGACATGCCAGGACTTGATCCTCAAGTGGCCATGCACCGCCTCAACATCAATCCGGACGTAAAGCTTGTCAAACAACAGCAGCGACGGTTTTGCCCAGAAATAATGGAGGCAATTCAATCAGAAGTCAGAAAACTTATTGATTCTGGCTTCATCAGGGAGGAACAACATCCCGACTGGGTAGCCAACATCGTCCCCGTTGTCAAGAAGAACGAGAAGATCCGGATCTGCATCGATTTCCGTGATCTAAACGAGGCTTGCCCCAAGGACGAATTCCCATTGCCAATCACAGATGTCATGATTGACAATACTTGTGGATTCGAACGAATGTCCTTCATGGATGGATTCTCAGGATACAATCAAATCAAAATGTATCCTGATGACGAAAAGCATACTTCTTTCAGAACTCCTCTAGGGGTATATTGCTACACCGTCATACCCTTCGGACTGAAAAACGCAGGGGCAACATACCAAAGGGCCATGAACGCCATTTTCCATCAGCAAATACGCAAAACGGTGGAATGTTATGTTGATGACATCGCGGTAAAAAGTCGCACTAAAGGTGATCACATAGCGGACCTGAAGGTAGTCTTCGACATCATGCGGGCTCATCAATTGAAGATGAATCCCACAAAGTCCTTCCTGGGGGTGGCCAGTGGCAAATTCTTAGGATTTGTTGTAACATCCACCGGAATTCACTTGGACCCGGAAAAGGTTCGCGCTATCCAAGAGATGCAACCCCCGAGAAATCTCAAAGAACTCAGAGGATTGCAAGGACGATTGGCGTACATCCGCAGGTTCATCTCAAACCTTTCCAGAAGATGCCAACCTTTCGCTAAGCTGATGAAGAAGGGTGTCTCATTCACTTGGGATAACGCTTGCCAACAAGCGTTCGAGGAAATCAAACAATACCTCACCTAACCACCAGTCCTTGCAGCTCCAGTAGCCGAAAAGCCGTTTCTGGTGTACGTCCGAGCAATGGATCATTCTTTGGGAGCTCTACTAGCTCAGAATGACGATCAGGGATGTGAGCAAGCAATCTACTATCTGAGTAGAACAATGATCGGAGCCGAACATCGGTATAACCCGATCGAGAAGGAATGTTTGGCACTAGTGTTCGCTATCCAGAAAATGCGACACTATCTGGTAGGCCAAACTATAAACGTCATATCAAAAGTCAACCCCCTGAGGTTACTTATGACTAAACCTTCATCGCTAAATGGCCGACTGGTAAAATGGGCCATATTGCTCTCCCAATATGAGATGCGCTTTTTACCACAAAAGGCCATTAAGGGACAAGCGGTGGCGGACTTCTTAGCTGAACACCCAGATCCGAGAGCAGCCAAACTCTACGAGGATCTCCCAGACGAGATCGCCGAAGTCTGTCTGACTCAGACGTCGTTCGAAGGGCAAGTGTGGCAACTTTTCTTCGATGGTGCATCAAGAATAAGTCCAAAGGGACACAACGTAGCGGGGGTAGGAGTGGTACTCGTATCCCCACAAAATTATGTGATTCCCCGAGCTGTCTCATTAACTGAGCCTTGTTCCAACAATGTGGCGGAGTACAACGCTCTTTTGATTGGGATGCAATTCGCCGATGAGATTGGCGTTAAAAATCTCGAGGCATACGGCGACTCTAAACTCATCGTCAGCCAAGTTCGCGGGGAGTACGAAGTCAGACATGAAGACTTAGTACCTTACCACAACGCGACTATCCGCATGGCCGAAGGGTTTACAAGCTTCTACATCGACCATGTACCGCGCAGGCAAAATGCGTACGCAGATGCACTCGCATCCCTGGCTGCCTCCTTAGCTCTTCCAGCTGGAGCAATGGAGAAGATATTTGTCTACAGCCACGACCTGTATTGCCCGAGAAATGCTCTCGAGGATTATCAGGAGTCAACGGGAGGTCGTTACTGCGAAGAAGCACTTGAAGTATCAACCAGTCCAGAGCTTAAAGACTGGCGATTCCCCTATATCAACTACGTCTTATACGACATCCTTCCTGAAGACACCAAAGAGGCGGCTGCCATTCGAAGGAAAGCCCCCAAATTCTATTATAATGCGATTACGCGAACATTGTATCGTCGATCGCATGACGGGATCTTGCTCCGGTGCCTCTCACCAAAGGAGGCTCAAGAGGTATTGAAAGAAGCCCACGACGGCATGTGTGGAGCCCATCAATCTGGCCCAAAACTGGCACATCGACTCCAAAGATTGGGTTACTACTGGCCCAAGATGATTGCCGATGCCGTCACTTATGCCAAGAGATGTCACGCCTGCCAAGTGCACGGCGATTTCATCCATCAAGCACCAGGGTACCTCCACTCTACGGCCTCTACCTGGCCATTTGAAGTGTGGGGCATGGACGTGGTTGGTCCTATCAGCCCACCATCATCAAAAGGACATCGGTTCATTTTGGCAATAACCAATTATTTCTCCAAATGGGCCAAAGCCATCCCTTTGAAGGAGGTCAAATCGTCGAACGTGATCAAATTCGTGAAACACCATGTTATTTACCGTTTCGGCGTACCTCGGCGAATTGTCCACGACAATGGGCCTCAGTTCATCAGCCAGGCTTTCCAGAGATTCTGCGCTAAGTTCAGAATCCAGAGTGTGTCCTCAACGGCATACTACCCCGCCGCTAATGGCCTCGCAGAAGCTTTCAACAAAACTATTGGCAAGCTTCTCAAGAAGTTCGTCTCGAAAAGTCAACGAGACTGGGACGACAAGTTGGGTGAATGCTTATGGGCGTACCGCACAACTGTGCGAACCCCAACTAAAGCTACGCCATTTTCTTTGGTCTATGGGTGTGAAGCCGTGCTCCCACTAGAGATCCAAATTCCATCTCTACGCGTCGCCTTGACAGCGGAGATGACAACAGAGGAGAAGCATCGACAACGACTCCAAGAACTGGAGGCCTTAGATGATAAACGTCTGCAGGCCCAACAGCAA
Source organism: Agave tequilana (assembly GCA_038442645.1). NCBI lineage: Eukaryota > Viridiplantae > Streptophyta > Magnoliopsida > Asparagales > Asparagaceae > Agave > Agave tequilana. The sequence goes on from JAVJIF010008684.1 coordinate 100,707, forward strand.
ATCGAGCTCTACCAGGCTCGAATTACCAGAGCCTTCAACAAGAAAGTTAAAGTGCGAACTTTCAAGAAAGGCGACCTAGTCTTAGCCGTCAGAAGACCCATGGTAATGACGCACAAGACAAAAGATAAATTCCAACCCAAATGGGAAGGACCATTTGTAGTAGAGTCAGTCTACTCAAATGGGTCGTATCGCCTCATAACCTCAAATGGCGATACACTCATGATGCCGATCAATGGCAGGTTCCTGAAGAAATACTATCCTTAGACGGTATTCTTCCACTGATCAAGTTAAAAATACACCTCTGATCAAAACAAGAAGAGCTTCTTCATTAATATCCGACGCCTCCGACGGCTAAGGATAGAGGAAAATGTTGGCTTCCAAGCCCAACATAAGTCTTCGACAACTCATCATGCTGAGGGGAATAGCATGGCTAGCCCAACTCAAACGGTAGTTGGTAATGGCACTTCAAACCCATTGACAGCTGAGGATTTGCTAAAAATCCTAAGGGACACGTTCCCATTTGATCCGACGCCTCCGACGGCTAAGGATAGAGGAAAATGTTGGCTTCTAAGCCCAACATCAGTCTTCGACAACTCATCATGCTGAGGAGAATAGCATGGCTAGCCCAACTCAAACGGTAGTTGGTAAAGGCACCTCAAATCCGTTGACAGCTGAGGGTTTGCTAAAAATCCTAAAGTGGACTTGACTCCACTCCTTCCTCCAAAATCCCCTACCAATTCTCATCCACAGAATGGTAGGTCTACAAAATACAACCATTACTAAGTTAACACTATACCTCTGGTAATGGAAACTTTTCAATATTCCTTGTCGAGTACAAGTTTTGTTTGTCAACTCTACACGGAGTACCAGATTTTCAAATTTGCCAAGTTAACACTACACCTCTGGCACTTCAAAATTTTCACTTGTCAATTCTCACCAATAGAATGACAGGTGCTCAAATTACTCTTACCATGAGTCAATCTTTGTCAAGTTAATATCACACCTCTGACAAGTTACTGTTAAAGTTTAACACCACACCTCTAAACAGTAATCAAGTTTCTGTCAGGTTTAATATTACACCTCTGACAGTCACTTTTCTTCAGACTTCCACACCGAAGCTGAAATGGATGATGCTAAGTTAACACCACACCTCTAGCATCCAAGTCATTGCTAAGTTCAACAATACACCTATGGCCATGACTTTCCCTCGGACTTCCTTATGTAAGCCGAGATGACCAATGCTAAGTTCAACATTACACCTCTAGCATTACCCTCACTGTCAAGTTAAACATTACACCTATGACAGTGACACTTTTGAGTTAAGTTAATATCACACCTCTGACTCACATCCTTGTCAAGTTAACATTACACTTCTGACAAGACTACTTCCAACCTGTTAAGTTAATATCACACCTCTGACGGTAACAAACTTTCCTAGATTCCCCACGAGTCTAGTCCCACTTGTTATTCTCTTCAACAGAATAACAAGTCTACCTAAAAATATTGTTAGGTTAATACTATACCATCAACAGTGTTTCCATCAAATCCCCAGTTGAGCTCAATCAAGTTAATCCCAAACACTTGATAAAAGTTCACCCTCCCTGGGGGTACCAATTCTACTTGTCACTTTTTTTATAAAGTGGCAGGTCCATCAAAAATTTCACCCCTGTCAAGTTAATATTACACCTTTGACAGTATCGTGAGAGTTCCTGAAATAGGATCTTTTCTCCACAAAATTTGACTTGTTAAAATTTTCATTTTTGATAAGCCAAAGATTCTTTGCTTCTATGCGTCTGACCAAAAAGAGACAAAAGAGTTCAAGACAATAGAAGAGACAAAAAGAAAAGTGTCACTTTTATTTATATCCAGGCATATGAAAGTGATACAAAACGCTCTCTTATACAATAAGATGGAGTGTTACAGTAAAAACGCTCTCTTATACAATAAGATTGAGTGTTACAATTAAGGAATACAAAGAACTCCCTCTCTCTCTCAGAGGTTGCACTCACTCCTTAAAGCCACGTCTGATTCCAAGTGCGCGATGTTTTGTGGCTACAATAGAAGTTGGTTACACCACGATGCATGATGTAAACATCGAAAGAGCCCTACCTGACTAAGCTAAGAGCAATAGTGTTCTTGAGGTCCGGTGGAAGCAGAAAGTCTGGCAACCCTTCGTTTATGAACATCTCTTCCCCCAGCAGACCATCCAGCAGACATGAGGAGTCCTTGATGTTACTTCTGGGGTGGGAGAGGAAGAGGTTCCTACCTGCCGCCGTGTCCACCGTAGCCCCCTCGCCGCCGTACTTACCCTGACCATCCCTTGCCAGCAGGCATGACTGGTGCATTAGATCTGAAGAGACCTTGGCGAGAGTCGATTCCTCGTCAGGGACATAATATATTCCCTTGTGGACGACGAGGACCATAATATATTCCCTTGTGGACGAATATCGAACAAGTCCGCCGGCTGAAATATTCTTCCAGGTGCCCAGCGAACCTGAAAAAGGACAATCAAGCCTACCTGCAAAGATAAACAAGAGGGTTAACAAATCTGAAACTTGGTATACTTTAAAGAATACTAAGTAACAAACGCGGCTATTATGGAGAATTGCAAACGCGGGAATAAGCCCGCGCCGTGAGCCAAACTACTGCGTCAGCAGAGACAGACGCGAATCAGAACTGTGGAACACACAGGATTCAAACGCAGCCTCATCTTACGCCGCGCGCCTAAAAGCACAAGACGCAAAAAATTTTCAAACGCCGAAAACTGCCATCTCTCTGTTGAATCAACAGGAGTTGCAAGATTCGGGTCTGAAAATTTCAGCCCAATTTGGAATTCATCCGAGTCAATGGCCTTAAAACGCGAACTTCATGAGCAAAGCCCGCGTCAAGTGCCAAGGACTTCAGTACCCGCGTTCAGGGAAGCTCAAATCAATGGCACAAATTCCAGAAAAGGAATGCACCAAGATTTCATTCAGACGGTGACGTCTCCTTAAGAGGGGCCAAGGTGCAGGCCTGGATGGACTAAAGACGTCGGGGTGACATACTAGCAGAGGCCTCTACCAAGAGTTGGGCTCTCTACATCCAAGCGCGAATGAGCAAGATGATCCAAGAGACGCTTTTTCTTGAAGAGACCAAACAGGAGCATAAAAGCCCTGGGTCATCTTCATCCACAGAGCCATCTTTATCCATGAACACAGGATCCCTTTTAGAGACTTTGAAGGAGGCGAGACTTCTCAGAGCAAACCAAAGAAAGAACAGTCCAAGGTCTGGATTGTTAAAGAGGAAGAGGGTTAGCCCTATTTATAGGCAGACCCTAATAACTGTCATTAATGGTGCGCTAATCGGAACCGTTGCCTTGGTGGCCGCACGACTGCCAAAGTCCAATGAGAGACTGACGCGTGGAGCGTCGCTTTGGGAACCGTCGCAGACACTGGTCTCCAACCGCCAGCGCCGGTTTCGCATTAAAAGGCATTAACGCCTTCAGCCCAATGGAAAACCGACGCGTGGACATCTGATTCGGGAAACAACGGATGACCCGGTTTCCCAATCGTCAGCGAAGACTTGACGGTCAAAGATCTCTGAAAATCTTTAAGTCAGGCTGCATTAAACGCAGATAGGGATGCCGCGTCCGGCTGCATTGAACGCAGATGGGAAAGCCGCGTTCAAGAATCTGCGTCACCTCTCTCAAATTGGAAGGCGTTCACCTGCGTTTTAAAGGAGCGTCCACGTGACTCAAAGTCGCGTCCCTTCAGCAAACGGGGCCCTTTCTAAGGGAAAACACTTAGTCCATTCTGAGATTAGTGGAAAATACGCAAGGCTGCGTCCCTCGCATCTGCTCAAGCCGCGTCTTCATTGACAGGACAAATTCGCGTTACTCAAAGCCGCGTTTGTCCCCACGGATCAATGCCGCGTCTCAAAAGACTTAGTTCTATCTGAGTTCTTATGAACTGATGACCGCGTCTCCCTATGGATTGACGCTGCGTCTCAGTGAAGTCTAAGTTCCTATGGAGTGATGATCGCGTCTCACCCTGTGATTGACGCTGCGTCTCATCAAAATGACTTAGTCCTATCTAAGCTCCTATGGACGGATGACCGCGTCTCACTCTATGGATCAATGCCGTGTCTCATCAAGAAGATTTAGAGTCGATGCCGCGTCTCATTGAAAGAACTTAGACTTACCTAAGTTCAGTATTCACAGCCAGTGATCAGGGAGTTGAATTCATCCACAGCTAAACAAAGAAGATGGAACAAAAACTTCAAAAACTTTTATTATATCGAAAATAGTAAAAGTGGATACAAACACTCTAATAGAGTGTCCTCTTCTTTACAAAAAAACAGAAGAAGGGGAAAAGGCTAAAAGCCTTGATCCGGCAAAGAACGGATACGCTCCCTGAGACGATGTATCTCGTGCTGACGTGCCTTCTCAGCCTCCATCATGGCTTGGACCCGCAGCTCCTCTTCAGATAAAAAGAGTTTTGCAGCCAGCTGTGCTCGCAGAGATTCCAACCTGGAGGAATGAATGGTCTGGCTTTCTTCAGCTCGTGCCTTCGCAGCTTGTTGCTCCTCCAGCCTCTTCCGGACGGTGGCAAGCGTCTTCTCATTTTCCGCGATCATGGCTTCCGCCTTAGCGATGGCAGACCGAGCATTGGTAATGGCGAGCTCTGCGTTTTGCCGGATGAACTCGGATTCCATTGAATCGTCAGCCAGTTTCTGACATTCAGCTTGGGAACGCTCGAGATTGCGGACCTCTTCAGCAACTTGTGCTTCCACCTCCTGTCGCTCTTGTTCCTGGGTGGCTAGGAGCCTAGTCAAGATGACCTGGGCTTCTTGAGAAGAACTAGCATTGTCCAAAGACTTCAGTTCTTTCAGGTCACTTCCCAGTCGCTCCACCAACAGCATACACGGCTTGGCAAGCAAGGAGCCTCCGGTTAATTCGATGTTACCGGCCATGTTTCCGAGAAACGTCCGGGCAAAGTCAAAAGAGCTACGCCCAGACAGGATAAAATCGATGCACGATCGCATCGCGTCAAGGAACTGCTGCACCGTTTTGCGTGTCAGGAAATCTATGGTGTCATCACCCGAGGTACTCCCCGACCCCCTTTCTATCATGAAGAAAGGGTGCAAGCCGGCTCTTTTTGCGCGAGAGTCGTGCTGACCGGCGATACGGCAAGAGCGAGACTGGCCACTGGCGCTTCCGGAAGTGTTATCGCTGCAGGAGCCTCCACAGCTAATGATGGAGTAGTAAGCGCAACCTCTGGGAGGTCCAGAGATGTTGAATCCTTGGGCGAGCCCAGCGGAGTGGAAGTCTCCCTGGCTTCAATAGTAACCTCTTCACCCTGCAGAGTGGGTTCTTCCCCAGCCTTAGGAGTTGCCTCCTCTTCCGGCAAAATCGAAGGCTCCCCAATTTCAGTAGTTGCCCTCTCTGGAATTATCTCGACAACTGAAGCCTTGACTCCTTCGGACTGGGTCAGCTCTTTTACCGTCTCCTCGATATGCGAGGAGATCACAGCTTCAATGTCCCCGGCCAACCCTACAGCATAAAAGAAGAATGTTAAAACATCCTCTTCAAAATGAAAAGGGAAATTAGGTCAAAAGGTGAAAAGAGTACCTTCAATGGGAGTAATCACCAGCTGTGATACCGTTGATGGCTCACCCCCGTATATTTCTTCCTCTGAGATGTGGGAGAACTTACTCGGATCAGGAAGAGCGGGTTCATCGCCGTAGTCGACCTCGTCTTCAAACTCGCTCTCCCCTGAGAGTGAGGAAGATGATAGCGCCCCGCACGAGACTTCTGCAGCCGGAGCCTTGCCACCAATTACCCCAGTGGTAGGACTGGGGTCAACTGCCCGAGGACTGGAAATGAAGACACAAGGTGACCCAGGTTGCTGTGCCTCATCTCTCCCTTCATGAGCAAGTAAAAATCCGGGTTGAACTAAAATCCCGGAATATCGACATCTCCTCCACTCATGATGTCGACCTCTAGCTGCTCATCCTCGTCAGCGGTGGTGGCTCTGTTAACGAGCTCCCCTTCCTCCGTAGACCTACGGTCTCTGCTGCTTGACCTAGGGGCACGGACTAAAGGAACATCCTCTTCAGCTATATCTTCTTCCCTCGGTACCTCAACGACAGCAGGGATGTCTTCGGATTGGGAGACTTCAGTTGTCAAGTCTCTCCGAACCTTCTTGGGAGCAGGTTCAGCAGTTGAAGCAGAGCGCTGACGACGCTTGCTTACTGCCTGTCGAGTCTTTGTCGCTCGTGGCTCCACCCTTGCTGCTTGCGGCTCCTCCCTTGTAGGTCGCGGCTCCGCCCTTATTGCTCGTGGCTCCCTTCCCGATCTTCTCCGACCTCCTTCTGGGCCTTCAGGTACTGGTCGGTGAGTTTCGAGTGTTTACCAGACTCTGACCTTGCCTCGAGGTTTGTATTGATGCTCTCAATACATGAAGACGCCGGAACAAAGTCTGATGTCTGGATGGCTTGGAAATACCAAGTGCAGAAGCTGAAGCTCATACGGCACTTGGATCCCTCGATAGGTAGACGGAAAGTTGCTCCCGTCCCTCCGGCCACACTGTAGTACCAAGCCCGAGCACCTTCGAACAAGTTCCCTTCGAAGGCAAGTCGAGCATTGGGATTCCCGACATACAGTTGATCGTAGCCAAACTGTCGAGCGAAACGACTCGACATGTATGGCTCGATGGTGCATGAAGTCCCTTGCCGGAAAAGCACATATCCGGGCCGAATATTGATCAACCACCAGGAGACTCCCGCGGACAACCTCGTGAAGCCGTCTGGGCCAGCGGAATCAGTAAATAGATCCCCGAAAGATGCACCAGAGATCTCGGGGAAGCAGCGATGGAGCTGGTAATTCGCAGGATCTGAAAGTCGCTTTCGGACGTAATATATATAAAGATCACGCCAGCTCGAATCCTCCAACCGCTGCACAAAAGGGACGGAACTCTCCCTCCAACGCACTGCCGTCATCAGAGAAGGGCAGTGCATCACATACCAAGCCATGAGGTACGTATAAGGCAGCTCGATCCGAGGGTTGGGGCGCTTCACCGTCGGATTCCCCTCCGAGTCAACATATGGCTTACCGTGGGAGTTGACAGTTTTCGGCGCCTCGCAGAAACTCTTGGTTAGCGCCCGCAACCCGCTCTGAATGCCAGCCGCCACGGCCGGGAAAAGGGTTATAGGGTTGCCATGAGCCAGGAGCACCGCCGGGTACACCACGTCAGCAACAATAGCTTCATGTGGCAGCGTGGGCACCACACAACGCTTCAGCCACAGCATCAAGAAACCTGCCAACAGTGCCCTATTGGAGATAGGGGTCCGGGCTTGATGGTGGAAGCTTTCAAAAACCAGGTCAGGATCGAAACCGTCCTCGTTCGAAACTGTGGTGTAGAAGCCTTCAGGAGCCTGGGTGATCCTGTCTTCAATCTCCTCGTCAGAACTGGGAGCCAGTCGGGTTATCGGATTGTCTTTATGATTGACACCGTTGAATAAGTAACTGGCCCAAGACAGTTGCTTGACTCCCTGCGCCCTCCAGGAGGTTAGCTGACCACAAATGTGAAAGTGACACATCACTTCCAAGTAAGTCTCGTACACCCGAGGAAACTCTTTCTTCAGGAGGTGGAGCTCCTCAGTGGTCGGGACATATTCCTCATAGGGAATGTCCCATGTTGCCAGCCCCGAGACCTCATGTAGCTCGTGTAGTGCAAGACCCATCTCTCCGACCGGGGTAAAGAATGTCCCCGTCAGAGGATTGTAGCGCTCTAGGACCCCGAAAAAGTTATGAAAGCCTGGTGGGACACCCCACTGTACGGCCCTGACCGCCGGGTACAGTCCTACACGCTTTAGCAGATCCCCAAGATCGGTGAGGACGAAACCCACCATCCTGCCCCACCAGTAGTTCTCCGTGGAATGGACCCACTCGGGCGGACGGAAACCGACCGGATAATCACCCTCCGCTTCCATGAACGAGTTGAGGAAGGTAGTGCCAAGTTGTGGTATCTCTCCAACCGGAACCTCAGACTTGCGCGATCCAGGGAATAGGCCGAGAACCGACCTGTCATGGCTATCATGACGGTGTACTTTATGGGAACCCAAATCACCGAGAGTAATCTCAGGGACATATCGAGAAAGGTCCCATTCCATCTTCCGAGGGACGGACATGTGCTGGAAGTAGGACAGCGGGAACATCCTCTCCATGTCCGGAAGAAAGAACCTTCCACCCTTTATCTGACGGAGCCATTTATAAGTTCCGTCATACACACGATAGCCGCCATCGTTGATACGATCTCCGAAGAAGAAGGCAGGCTTCTCCAGCTTGACGTGAGCATCTGTTGTGAATGCTGCATCGGTCATAAGTACCCGAAGAGTTCTCATGTCAACATTAGAGAGCCTCTCCCTGCGATCCTTCGACTGGTCAGCAGTCACAGGGACAGTCCTTCGTAGCACAAAGATCGAGTCCCGGTCAGCGCCACCCACATGTCCAAAGTGGCGCGTCTTGGCGAGTGAGGCAGAAGGATGGGGCACTACAAAAGAAAATGACACTTAGTTAGATACTTTATTAGAAGCAAAAATGCTAAGTGTTCATAACCCAGACGCAGAAGAGATACTGGACGCAGGAATTATCAAATCCGCGTCCAGACCTGCGAAACCGCGCCCAGACGCAGAAGAGATACTGGACGCAGGAATTATCAAATCCGCGTCCAGACCTGCGAAACTGCGTCCAACGCAGAAGAGATACTGGACGCAAGAATTATCAAACCCGCGTCCAGACCTGCAGGATCTGCGTCTCCACCACCAGAAGGTCATGGAATGTCCTTGATGTCACTTCTGGGGTGCGAAAAGAAGGGAGTTATCCACCTTAACCCTTCCATCACCATAATCGCCAGAAGTTAAGGAGGGTAATTCCCTTCCTTTCACATCCCCAGATTTCTAAGTACTTGGACTCAAGTGCCAGATTCATCAAAATCGGCAGCTGATGAAACAGAACGCAAGGATCAAATCCGCGTTCTGCAAACCAAGTCCGCGTCTGAACCCTTCACAATTAGAAATATTCTAAGTGAAGAATCCGAAACGCAGGACCCAATGGCGCGAGGGTCCAAACCCGCGCCTCGGTTATCAACTCAAAGACTGCGTCTGAGACCGCATCTGAGAATCAAACACGAGTTATATCTTGTGTTAAAGATTCTTAGGGTCCTATGAGCTTCCGTTAATGGCGAAATCCACGCCCAAAAGGCATTATACCTGGGAAAGCAGCATCCTGCGCAGAAGAAGCGCCCCTCCGGGCCTCGTCGACGGTCGCCCGTGAAGAAGATGCGGTTGGCTTGGTCTTGGGTGCCATTGTTAATCAAGAATCTGATGTGAGTATGAACAGGGGAAGAAGAACTCTGTTTCTTAAAAAACCCTAAAATAGAACGCTCGGAGAAGAAGAGGTATCTCTCCAACTGTGGCTATTTATAGGCACAAGGATTCGCAAAGATACGCGGCGTGTGACCCGATAAAAGCTGCAGCAAATCATCGCATGACGCGTAGAGCAAATCTTCGCAAAGATCATGCGTCACGACTCCCCAGCGAGTCGTCATTTGACACGTGGCGCGGATCAGTTAATGAACCAAGAAATCCGCGCGCCAAAAGGTGAAATCCTGCCGGTTCCCCAGGCCAGCTGGCGGCATAATGATCACACGGCACAGATTCGCACCCAAGAGACGCACCTCTTTGATGGACATGCCCCGTCAGCATCTCCATAAATGCATTCGGAAGGTCGCGTCTCTCTACAAAGTCCGCGTCCGACCCAGCGGGCCCAACATCGCGTCTGCCTCATAGAAGATCAGGCGCGTTTCCATTGCCAAAGGACGCACCCTACGGAAATCGCGTCTTTAAAGCAGTACCATCTCGGCTTTTTGAAAAGAACCTGCGTTCGGCCTCCTGCCCCTGCAAAATAAGTTCAACAGTACACTGACGCAAGCAGAAGACCAACCGCTCCTGGCTTAAAGCACACCCGTGACAGACTAAAAGCAATCGGGAGGTTTAGACTGTGCATCTAAACACTCATCATGATCAACTCTGGTGGCTTCAAAGAGTTCAAACAGTACACTCACGAAGACCAACTCCAGATAAAATCAAACCCGGAGCACTAACAGTACAGTCATGAAAGCAAATATGGCTAAAATTCAAAGTGTTTCGAAATCCGTCCCAGTTAACTGCGGAATATCGAAAACTTTGGAGGGGGTTCTGTAGGCTGTCCAAAAGTTACTGGAGGACAAGCCATTGAAAAGCAAAGTTTCAAGCTCTAGACGCGAGGGACTATCACCCGCGTCTCAGCATCAAGGCGCGTCGGCCTGACACCCGCGTCTCAACATCAAGGCGCGTTGGCTTGACACCCGCATCTCAGCATCAAGGCGCGTCGGCCTGAAACCCGCGTCTCAGTTATAACCGCCTTGGTTAAGGGACCAATCACTGCCTACACGTAAGGGAAACCAGCTCCCATCGTGGCGTGTCTTTAGCAGGCACGTGGGTTAGTTACCGCCCATGTAGCGGGGAAGTTGGCCCTCATTGTGGAGCGTTTTCAGGGGGGCACGTTCACCCCTGGGACCTCTATAAATAGCCCCGTCGCTATGAAGAAGGGGTCGAATTTTTTGGCGATCGGCATCAAGGGGAAGATCATCAGCAAAAAGAGAGAGAAGATCATCAGCAAGGAGAGAGCTCAACTCTTCGTCAAGCTTGCTGCGTACAAGCTGCTCTTTGCCTACCTTCTCTTTGAGAGTTTTGGTAGACAGAGCTGTGTCACTCTTTCTACCGGCCAAAGAGGAGATCCCTGAAGGACGGTCATCTGGTCAACGGAGAACAAGATTCACTCTCCACCGCCACACGAAGAACCCAGCCTTAAACAAAGGGGGAATTCAAGATTCAATATTCTCCCTCCCTTGTAACCGGAAGGAACAGTTCTTGTTGTAATCTTTTTCATTTGATTCAAGGAAAACTTTTACGGCAATTCACTGTCTCCCTCTTTCCCGGGTCATACAGAAGGACACAAGTCTCTCTCTCTCTCTCTCTCTCTCTCTCTCTCTCTACACACACACATGTATGTATGTGTACATATGCATTCATTTCATTCCCCTCTTACAGAAGTTTCTTTCCTCACAGAGTTTTCTTCTCGTTATAGGAGACATGATTGAAAAATACAAGACTTTCTCCAAAAAAAATTTCTCCAAAACAGAAAACACACTTGCATATTGTTTCAATATCAGAAATTGATCTAGCATGCACTTAAGGACACCAATGTAAATCTAACTCCAAGCAATCAAACACACATTTAGGATAAATATTGTTCGTACGTCGAGGCTAAAGCATTGAATCAAAGAATTTCTTTTTGTAAATTGGCTTTTGTTATTAGACCGGCAGTTACGTATAGTGAGAAGTCTCTTTCACAAGTAAAACAATAGGACACCATGCCACTCAAAAAACTACAAGAGAGTCTCTCGAATTTGAATGGTTCACTTAGAATAATATATGTGTGTGTACTATTCATTTCATTCTCCTCTTGTAGAAGTTTCTTTCCTCTCAGAGTTTTCTTCTCATTATAAAAGACATGATGTAACCTTACAATGTAAGACTTGTTGGGTATCTGCTTAACAGAAATCAATCTGACAACTATTCAAGATCACTGAAATATCAACAATCTAATTGGCCAGGTCGGCAAATATCAGATGAGAGGTTTTCCTTTCAATAGAACGTTCCTTAATTTAAGAACCACCTTTCAATTTCCTTCCTTGGTTAAACACCAATTAGACTGAATCTAAATCAGTCTCGATATACTGTAAAGTATATCCCCTGTATAAAGAACTTAATTCACTTATACAGTATTTGGAGTGAGGTACGCTTAGAGCGAATCTCCTTAAGACAATTACGTCCCCCGCACCGGTGCTAACGGGATAATGGACACTGGTCTCCCAAGATACAACACTCATTCACGGTATTTGGATAGCACTACCAAATCACCGTACGGTCGAACCGTAGTCAACCAGTACCTTCACAAGATCGTTGAAGCAGCAGGACAAGGACAAATTTCGAATGAATATTTGCCTTTACTTTGGAGTAGCACCCACTGTTGAGGACGAAGGAAAGTTGAAGAATATTTTTCTTCAGAAGTCCAAGATTCAGACAACAATTCTATAAAAGAATCTGTTGAATTTTCTGAGCCCTCGTTCAGAACGAATTTTGCAGAATCTTCTTTGGAAGTCGCTTTCCTACTTCACGCTGGAAGCCCAGTTCAGAACTCTGAATTTTACTTCAGGCAGATCAGAACTCAAAGAGAGAGAGAGAGATTTCGCTGTTGGTGTGTTTACAATTGAGAATCCGGAGCGCTATTTATAGCGCTCCAGGAGGGGCCAACGGGTCCGAACCAAACGAAAGGTTGCAACCTTTCGACCCAATAGTCACAACTGTTGGCTGTCCAACTGACGCACCTAACAGTCACAACTGTTGGCTATCCAACTGACGCACCCAACAGTCACAATGAACTTCCATCCCATGGCCAATGTGGGACTTAATGCTTTTAACTACCTTTAGTCCCATTTTGGCCTTGAATTAGGCAATCTTTAGACTTGAATATCTCATTCATTCGAAGTCGGAATTGAACATGTGAATATACCACGTTCATCCCCAATGGAAGGAGAACACATTCTAACCATCATCCAATTGATTTGATCAACGGATCTTGCCATAATTCAGCTCAAAGATTCACTTTTATATTCTTCAATGCCAACAATCCCCACAATGAATGGAGATTCAAGGAAATGACACACAAAGAGACTGACTCTATTGTGAAAGGTACTTTAGAAAAGAAACTGCATCAGGATAGGTGAACTAGGTCTTGAACCTTCCATAGCGAAAGCTTTACGGACTTACTAGCTAATCAGTGAACTAGGTCTTGAACTGTTAGCCGTTAGTGTAAGCCAAGTCAACAAGCCTCACACAGTGACTTTCCAAATCAATTTTGGTTCTCGGTTGTGTCCGTTTTGGCCCTGGACATTCTTGGTTTCAGAGAGTATCTTTAGGGAATAACAGCCTCCATAGAAATTCCCAAAGAGCCAACCCAACTCTATACTCACATAGATGATGGACCTATTAAGAGTAGTCTACTCTACTCCACTTGTTTAGTAACAAGATATAGGCATCATTAAAAGCGTTAAGCTTATCCTTTATCCACTTGTAGAAAAGCACTTATGTGCACCTTAGGAATGGATTGGAGTCAAGCTCCCAAGTGCTTACTTGTTGAGTCAATCATAACTAGTTTTTCCTCTTGAACTTAGTCCGTGGGATCTCCAGTCGCTAAGTGAGGTTTCCATTAAGCTGACTCGGTAAGGTTAGGCTTTTAGACCCATTCCCCTCGATGCGCAGTTTATACGCTCTCCACTTAAACCTTTAGTAAGCGGATCCGCTAAATTATCCTTTGACGATACAAAGTCAATAGAGATAATTCCATTTGAGAGTAACTGCTTCACGGTATTATGTCTACGATGAATATGTCTAGACTTACCGTTGTATATAACATTTTGTGCCCTAGATATAGCTGCTTGATTATCGCAGTGTATACATATAGCGGGCACTGACTTTTGCCATAATGGTATATTTTCTAAGAATTGTCGAAGTCATTCTGCTTCTTCTCCAGCCTTATCTAAGGCTATGAATTCTGATTCCATAGTGGAACGGGCAATACATATTTGCTTAGAAGATTTTCATGATACCGCTGTTCCTGCTAGAGTAAATACGTATCCGCTAGTTGATTTTGATTCCTCAGAATCTGCAATCCAATTAGCATCACTGTATCCTTCCAGTACAGGTGGATACTGTCCATATCTCAAGGCATATTCCTTGGTATATGATACGTAATCCAATACTCGTAGTAGAGCGGTCCAATGTAGATCACTAGGATTGCTAGTGTATCTACTTAACTTGCTTACAGCGTAAGTAATATCGGGTCTAGTGCAATTCATCAAATACATTAGACTTCCGATAATCTGAGAATACTCCAACTGGCGTATTCCAGTTCCTGTATTCTTATGAAGGTGGATGTGTGGGAGAAAAGGATTTGTATTTTCCTTTATCCCATGATCCTTGAATCTTTCTATCATCTTATCCACGTAGTGAGATTGAGATAGACTGATTCCATCTGGTGTTCTGGTGATTTTAATTCCTAAAATTACATCAGCAACCCCCAGATCCTTCATGTCAAAACTGTTGGATAACATTCGTTTAGTGGACTTAATAATCTCAATATTAGTCCCAAGTATCAACATGTCGTCTACATAAAGACAAACAATGATACATGCATTTCTAACTGTTTTCGTGTAAACACACTTATTGCATTCATTGATAGTGAATCCATCTTTGATCATGACACTATCAAATTTCTCATGCCATTATTTTGGAGCCTGCTTTAAACCGTATAAGGATTTTATCAATTTACACACCTTGTTTTCTTGGCCCTTGACTTTAAATCCTTCTGGTTGCTCCATATATATCTCTTCATTTAATTCACCATTTAAGAATGCAGCCTTGACATCCATTTGATGGATATCTAAGTTGTGTAATACTGCAATTGCAATTAACATCCGTATGGACGTTATTCTTGTTACTGGTGAATAAATATCGAAGTAGTCAAGTCCTTCTTTTTGTCGATAACCCTTGACTACTAATCTAGCCTTATACTTATCGATAGATCCATCGGGTTTTAATTTTCGTTTGAAAATCCACTTACACTCAATTGGTTTACTGCCAGGAGGCAAGTTTACCAATTCTCAAGTATGATTACTTAGTATGGATTCTATTTCGCTATTTATAGCTTCTTTCCACATTTGTGCTTCTGGGGTTGACATAGCCTCTTTAAATGTTTGAGGCTCGCTTTCAATAGCGTATGCTATGAAATCTGGACCAAAAGATTTTGAGATTCTAGATCTCTGACTTTTTCTTGGTTCAGTTTTCGCATTAACAATTGGTTCCTCGGGGCTTTCGTCCCTGAACGCCATCTCGTGTGTTCTTTTCCCAAAAGTCTTATCTGCTTCCCGTTTGTATGGAAAGATGTCTTCAAAGAACACAGCATCTCTAGATTCGATAATCATGTTTACATGAATATCTGGTATCTCTGATTTATGAACCAGAAATCTGTAGGCACTACTATTCAAGGCGTAGCCTATGAATATGCAGTCCATAGTTTTTGCTCCCAACTTAGTCTTTTTAGGTAATGGTGCTAGCACTTTTGCAAGGCACCCCCACATTTTGAGGTAAAGGTAGAAAGGTGTCCTTCCATGCCATAACTCGAATGGTATAAGACCAAGTTTCTTATGGGGTACTCTATTTAGAATATAATTTGCAGTTAATAGAGCTTCCCCCCACAAGTTCTGCGGAGCTCCAGAACTTACGAGCATGAAATTAACCATCTCCTTCAAAGTTCTGTTCTTCCGTTCAGCAATTCCATTCTGCTGAGGAGTGTATGGTGCTGTAGTTTGATGGATTATACTAAAATTAGCACATAACTCACTAAAATCATTTGATTCATATTCTCCGCCTCTATCGGATTTTAGAATCTTAATTTTCTTGTTGAGTTGATTCTCAACTTCGACTTTATATGTTATAAACATATTTATTGCCTCATCCTTACTGTTTAAAAGATACACATAACAGTATCTTGTACAGTCATCAATAAAAGTAATGAAATACTTTTTACCGCCTCTAGTTGGCATAAACTTCAAGTCACACAGATCGCTATGAATTAACCCTAAAGGTTCTGTATTTCAATCAATTGAGTGAAATGAATTTTTCGCCAACTTGGCCTCAACACAAATCTCACACTTGCGAATTTCTTCCAAGTTGAGTTTAGGAATATATCCCAGATTAGACAAGTTCTTTAAAGACTTGTAATTTACATGCCCTAATCTAGCATGCCACAGAATAAGAGACTCAAGCAAATAAACAGAAGATTTTCCTTTATTTATAAGCTTTGGGTACAAATACACAGACTTTTTATCTACCACTGCAACATTGGCTTTAAAAGTCCATCAACAAGATAACCCTTTCCCACATACATCCCTCCCTTAGTAAGTACAAATTTATCGGATTCAAAAACTATTCTAAATTCTTTCTTACTAAGTATTGATCCGGAGATCAAATTCTTGCGGATGTCTGGAACATGAAGCACATCGTTAAGAGTAAGCTCTTTCCCCGATGTCCACTTCAGGATAACCTTACCTTTTCCTTCAACCTTTGAGACGGTTGAATTTCCCATGAATAGTTGCTCATCTTGCTCCAGTATTTGATATTCAGAGAATAATAATTTCTCAGAGCAGATGTGCCGAGTAGCCCCAGTGTCTACCCACCAATCCTTATTGTTGGTTGTCAGATTCACTTCTGACACCACAGCTGAAAGGCTTGGAGACTCATGGTCGGTCAAGTTTGCCTGTGGGTGGCTTTTCTTGTTCTTTTTGAGACGGCTGCGACATTCATTCGCCTTATGCCCCTCTTTGTTGCAGATGTAGCAGGTTCCCTTGAAGCGCATGTTCTTGCCTTCTTGGACCTTGCCTTTGTACCCCTGGGAAGTCTTCTTCCGCTTTAAGCCTTTGAAAGTAGACGCTTTCCCCTTTGAGTCTTCGATCACATTGGCTTTTGCTTCATAGGAGTTCTTACTGCTCCTTTTCTCGGACTTTCTGTTGTCCTCCTCGATTCGAAGCCTCACAATGAGATCTTCCAACTTCAACTCCTTTCGCTTGTGCTTCAGGTAGTTCTTGAAATCTCTCCACGCAGGTGGGAGTTTCTCCACTATAGTAGCCACCTGAAAAGTTTCAGGAAGAATCATACCTTCGGCTTCTATCCCGTGCAAGATAAGTTGAAACTCTTGCACCTGACTGATTACAGTCTTGCTATCCACCATTTTGTACTCCAGAAATCGTCCTACGACGAACTTCTTGGTACCAGCATCTTCAGTCTTGTACTTCTTATCAAGACTGGCCCATAACTTCTTTGCCGTTGTGATAGGACTGTAGATATTGTAAAGAGAGTCATCCAGTCCATTTAAAATATAATTTTGGTAAAGGAAGTCACATTGAGTCCATGCATCAGTTGCAGGCTCTGGTGGATTTTCTTACAGGAATCTGGCCAGATGAAGAGTGGTCAAGTAGAAGAGCATCTTCTGTTGCCACCTCTTGAATTCTGTGCCATCAAAGTTTCCTGGCTTCTCCGGCTTCGGGTTAGGAAGTGGAGTTGGCATCAAAGCTTGGATGTTTGGTGCCTTACTTGAGCTATCTTGATTAGTCTCAGACATTTTCTGCAAGTTCAAGCAGAATAGAAGTAAAAACTTCAATAATAATTGTCTTAACATTGTTGTGTATCTGCTTAACAGAAATCAATCTGACAACTATTCAAGATCACTGAAATATCAACAATCTAATTGGCCAGGTCGGCAAATATCAGGTGGGAGGTTTTTCGTTCAATAGAACGTTCCTTAATTTAAGAACCACCTTTCAATTTCCTTCCTTGGTTAAACACCAATTAGACTGAATCTAAATCAGTCTCGATATACTGTAAAGTATATCCCCTGTATAAAGAACTTAATTCACTTACACAGTATTTGGAGTGAGGGACACTTAGAGCGAATCTCCTTAAGACAATTACGTCCCCCGCACGGTGCTAACGGGATAATGGACGCTAGTCTCCCAAGATACAACACTCCTTCACGGTATTTGGATAGCACTACCAAATCACCTACGGTCGAACCGTAGTCAACCAGTACCTTCACAGGATCGTTGAAGCAGCGGGACAAGGACAAATTTCGAATGAATATTTGCCTTTACTTTGGAGTAGCACACACTGTTGAGGACGAAGGAAAGTTGAAGAATATTCTTCTTCAGAAGTCCCAGATTCAGACAACAATTCTATAAAAGAATCTGTTGAATTTTCTGAGCCCTCTTTCAGAACGAATTTTACAGAATCTTCTTTGGAAGTCGCTTTCCTACTTCACGCTGGAAGCCCAGTTCAGAACTCCGAATTTTACTTCAGGCAGATCAGAACTCAAAGAGAGAGAGAGAGATTTCGCTGTTGGTGTGTTTATAATTGAGAATCTGGAGCGCTATTTATAGCGCTCCAGGAGGGGCCAACGGGTCCGAACCCAACGAAAGGTTGCAACCTTTCGACCCAATAGTCACAACTGTTGGCTGTCCAATTGACGCACCCAACAGTCACAACTGTTGGCTATCCAACTGACGCACCCAACAGTCACAATGAACTTCCATCCCATGGCCAATGTGGGACTAAATGCTTTTAGCTACCTTTAGTCCCATTTTGGCCTTGAATTAGGCAATCTTTAGACTTGAATATCTCATTCATTCGAAGTCGGAATTGAACATGTGAATATACCACGTTCATCTCCAATGGAAGGAGAACACATTCCAACCATCATCCAATTGATTTGATCAACGAATCTTGCCATAATTCAGCTCAAAGATTCACTTTTATATTCTTCAATTCCAACAAGACTTTGTCCAAAAAAGAAAAGACAATTGCATGTTGTTTCAATATCAAAATTGATTTAGTATGCACTGAGGACACCAATGTAGATCTAACTCCTAGCAATCAAACACATTTAGTATAAATATTGTTTATGTGGCTAAAGTATTGAATCGAAGAATTTCTTTTTATAATTGGCTTTTGTTGTTAGGCCGGCAGCTACGTACTGAGAAGTCTCTTTCACAAGTAGAATAATAGGAAGCCGGACCACTCAATAAACTACATGAGAGTCTCTCGAATTTGGATGATTCATTGAAATATATATATATATATATATATATATATATATATATAATATATATATATATATATATATATTGTTAATCTCACATTAAGGTGGACCAATAACCTTGGTTAATTAACATTGGATTCCTAATTAAAGTTAACTGATATTAAAGATGCCCATATTAAAGTTACATTTATATATAAGTTAATAATAACATGAGGTATAAAAGGAACCATGATGGGTGGTTTTATCTCAGGGTTATTTTGGTAAATGTTAGACCCTCATCTCTCCTCCTGAAAAGAATATAACCTAGGCTCATTATTTATGAGTATGAAAGAGAATTTCATCATAATTGCAAGGTTGTGAAAAGAAAAGGAGACAGAGAGAAGAAGGGTCTGCATTAGGGTTCTTGCAGGATTAAAGAAAGATCAGATCTTCATCCATCTACGTTCTTCTTCCACCTTTCAATGGCTTCAGGTATGGATTTAGTATTGTTTTAGTTATGTATTTGATTTCTTGAGATGATTGATTCTAGATCCATGGCAATTTATCCGCATTAAAGTTTATATAATTCTTACATTTGGTATCAGAGCCTGGGTTTTAGAATCAATAAATCTTGGATTATGGATTATGGAAAATTAGGGTTTTGATTAACAGTTCATAAAATCAAATTTTTGATCTTTTAATTGTAGAATTTTAAGAGGATTTATTAACCCTAATGTTCTGTTCAATTTCCTCTAATTGTACAATTGATTGGGATCAAATTTCAGGAATTATTAACCCTAATTTTCCCCTAATTAAATATTTCCGCCGGCAATCTGGAACTGCCCGCGATAACAGTTTTGTCGACTATTAGTCGACTAGCCCGAAACACTAGTCGACTAAGTATTTTTTTCAGAAACTTAAGAACTCTCTGTTTCGGTACAGGAGTCGACTAATAAAATTGTAGTCTACTAATAAAATGTATAGTCGACTAACTATTTTCCCAAGTCGACTAATAATTTAACCGAGAGTTGCCTTCCAACAGGAGTCGACTAATAAAATTTGTAGTCGACTAATAAAATTTATAGTCGACTAATAATATTGGTATAGTCGACTAACCTTGCGTTGCCCTAGTCGACTAGACCTAAATGTATAGTCGACTTGACTTGACCCAAGTCGACTAGTCTTTCTTGTAGTCGACTAATGCTTGTTTGATTCAATCATAATGTATGTTACACATTTAAGTCATTGTGTTAATATTGATTGATGTTGGTCAAGTAATAGAATTGAAGTATTATAGTATTACTCAAATAAAAGATTAGAGAATATTATTGGTTAGTTTTGTATTCATAAGACTTATTGATTTAGTAGTTGCCAAAGTGACCTATGTTAGTAAACCTTATGAATATACAACTACATAAAAGACTTGTCAATGTAAGTGACATTAAAGACAATAATACTCTCGATGGCGGTTCTAGTTAGGAGATTGGGACTGGCCCAAAGGAAAGTCTCTTTCAAATAATTAGGAACCGGGGTAGGGTAGTGTAATTTATGCAACTTAGTGGTGTAGAATTGGATACCCAAAGGTAACATGACTTACTGTCTAAGTAGCATAAATTATATTAGACTTACATAGGTGATAAAAGAGTCTCACCTAAAGAGTGAACACTAGATATGCTTAGGTTTCGCCCAAAGGAGAAATCAAAGTGATATCAATAGTTCATCTTAATTAAATTTAAAACTTTGTATTGATTCGTGGCTTAATGTGAGCTATGTCCTATTTTGTTTCAGTGAACGTTCCCACTTCCCTTCACACTCATGCAACTAGCATTCCAGCCCTGGATGGTACCAACTTTTCTGAGTGGTTTGAACATGTACAATTTACACTGGGTGTTCTGGACCTTGACATGGCCCTTTTAGTAGAGAAACCTGATGAAGTGACTGCTGAAAGTACAGCAGAACAGGCTAGCCATGCCAAAGCTTGGGAAAGGTCGAATAGACTCAGTCTCATGTTCATCAAGATGACCATTGCCAATAACATCAAGACTTCACTCCCACATACTACTAGTGCATCTGAACTTTTATCTGCTGTAAGAGACCGATTTAAGTCTGCAGATAAGTCATTAGCTGGCACCCTTATGGTTGAACTTACCACCATGAAATATGATGGTAGTAGAGGAGTTCAACAACACATTCTTAATATGACTGATAAGGCTGCGAAGTTAGGATCATTGGGAATGAAAGTGGATGAATCCTTCTTAGTACAGTTCATCCTCAACTCACTTCCCTCTCAGTTTGGGCCATTCAAGATCCACTATAATACTCATAAGGATAAGTGGAATCTGAATGAGCTGACTGGTATGTGTGTACAAGAGGAAGTGAGACTGAGGCAAGAAGGGCAGCACTCAGTGTTGGCAGTAACTCAAGGAGCTATCCATAAGAAAGGTAAATATGGAAGAGGTAAGAGGTTTCCATCAAAGAAAGGAAATGACCATGGGGAAAGTAGCCAAGGTCATAGAAAGATTTTTCACTGTCAAATGCTACTTCTGTGGCAGAAAAGGACATGTGAAGAAGGACTGCAACAAGAGGAAGGCTTGGTTCGAAAAGAAAGGTATGAATCTTTCTTTTGTATGTTATGAATCAAATCTTGCTGAAGTTCCTTCTAATACTTGGTGGATTGACTCTGGAGCCACAACTCATATAACTAATTCAATGCAGGGATTCCTTACAACCCGAAAACCGAAGGAAAGTGAGAGATTTGTCTTTATGGGGAACCGTCTTAAAGTAGAGGTCGAGGCTGTTGGTACTTACCGACTACTCTTAGAGACGGGTTATCAGATGAATCTTGAAGATACTTTTTATGTACCTTCGATTTCTAGGAACTTAATGTCATTATCCAAATTAGATGTTGTTGGATATTCTGTTTTATTCAGTTGTGGAAAACTCAGTTTAATGTTTAATTCAATGTCGGTTGGACGTGGAATTTTTATGTGATGGTTTATATAAAATTTCATTGAATGATGAGTTTGCACAATCTCTATTATCTCTGCATTCGAATGTTGGTATTAAACGTGGCTTAATTAATGAAAATTCCTCTATCTTGTGGCATAGACGACTGGGGCATATCTCCAGGGATAGAATAGTAAGATTAGTGAAGAATGGGATTTTGGATAACCTAGACTTCACTGATTTTGATGTGTGTGTAAATTGCATAAAAAGAAAGCAAACCAAACACACTAAGAAAGGTGCCACAAGAAGTAAAGAACTCCTTGAAATAATTCATACAGATATTTGCGGACCACTCTCCATTCCATATTTTACGGGAGAGAGATATTTCATTACCTTTATAGATGATCTGTCACGTTATGGTTATGTATATCTAATTCATGAAAAGTCTCAGGCTGTTGACATCCTTGAGGTGTTCATTACAGAAGTCGAGAGACAATTAGATAGAAAAGTTAAAATCATAAGATCAGATCGAGGTGGTGAATTTTATGGTAGATATGATGAGTCAGGACAAAATCTTGGCCCATTTGCCAAATTTCTAGAAAAGCGTGGTATTTGTGCTTAATACACAATGCCAGGTACGCCTCAGCAGAATGGTGTTGCTGAAAGGAGAAACCGAACTCTTATGGATATGGTTAGGAGCATGATGAGCTTCTTTAATGTACCCAATTCATTGTGGAATGAAGCCTTAAAGACTGCTATGTATATCTTAAACAGGGTTCCTAGTAAGGCAGTCCCAACAACTCCTTTCGAGTTGTGGACTGGTAGGAAACCTAGTTTAAGACATTTACATGTTTGGGGTTGTCCAGCAGAGGCTAGAATATATAATCCACAAGAAAAGAAATTAGACTCAAGAACAATATCTGGGTATTTCATTGGTTATCCAGAAAAGTCTAAGGGGTACAAATTTTATTGTCCTAACCATAGTACAAGAATAGTTGAAACTGGTAATGCCAGATTCCTTGAGAATGGCGAAATTAGTGGGAGTGATGAACAAGAAAGGTAGATCTTGAGGAGGTAAGGGTAAATATCCCAATACCCTTTCCTTCAAGAGAAATTGTTGTCCCTCAACTTGATCATCAAGCTGAGATACCAGAACAACATAATGGTGTTGGTTCACCACTCCATGAGGATATTGCCATTGAAAATATTGTAGAACCACCACAACCGGCAGCTTTGAGAAGATCTCAAAGGGAAAGAAGATCTGCCATTTCAGATGATTATGTGGTGTATCTACAGGAATCTGATTATGATATTGAGATAAATAAAGATCCAGTTTCATTTTCACAAGCCATAAAATGCAATGATTCTAGTAAATGGGTTGATGCTATGAATGAAGAGTTGAAATCTATGGACCAAAATAAAGTCTGGGATCTCGTCGAATTGCCTAATAACTGTAAGAAAGTCGGGTGTAAATGTGTCTTTAAGACCAAGCGCGACTCTAAAGGCAATATCGAACGATATAAGGCCAGACTTGTGGCTAAAGGTTTCACTCAGAAAGAAGGCATTGACTATAGAGAAACCTTCTCTCCAGTATCAAAGAAGGATTCTCTTAGAATCATTATGGCCCTTGTAGCTCATTATGATTTGGAGTTACATCAAATGGATGTGAAAACGGCTTTTCTAAATGGAGATTTGGATGAGAAAATTTACATGGAGCAACCTGAAGGGTTCGCAAATGAAGGTAAAGAACACTTGGCTTGCAAATTAAAGAAATCCATATACGGACTTAAACAAGCTTCCAGGCAATGGTATATAAAGTTTAATGATACCATTACCTCTTTCGGATTTACAGAAAACACTGTTGATCAGTGTATATATCTAAAGACTAGTGGGAGAAAGTTTATCTTTTTGGTTCTGTATGTGGATGATATCTTGTTAGCCAGTAGTGATATTGGTTTGCTGTATGAAACTAAAAGCTATCTTACCAAGAATTTTCAGATGGTTGATATGGGTGAGGCAACTTATGTTATTGACATAGAGATCTTCACGGATAGATCTCGAGGATTGCTAGGATTGTCTCAGAAAGGTTATATCAATCGAGTCTTGGAAAGATTTCATATGGAAATGTGTTCAACCAGTCCTGCACCCATTATGAGGGGTGACAAATTAAGTGGGAGCCAGTGTCCTAGAAATGACTTAGAAAAGGGTCAAATGCAGAAAGTTCCTTATGCGTCAGCAGTTGGGAGCTTAATGTATGCACACACTTGTACCAGGCCAGATATCAGTTATGCTGTTGGGATATTGGGAAGATACCAGAGCAATCCAGGAATGGAGCACTGGAAATTAGCTAAGAAGGTAATGCGGTATCTTCAGGGAACGAAGGACCTAATGCTCACATATAGGAGATCTGATCAGTTGGTAGTGATTGGCTATTCGGACTCAGATTTTGCTGGTTGCCCAGATAGCAGGAAGTCTACCTCAGGCTTTATTTTCTTGCTAGCAGGTGGGGCAATCTCGTGGAAGAGTGTAAAACAGTCTATCACTACTTCATCCACGATGGAGGCTGAGTTCATAGCATGTTTTGAAGCCTCGAATCATGCATTATGGTTAAGGAATTTTATCTCAGCACTTAGTGTAGTTGACTCTATTGCCAAGCCGCTGAAGATATATTGTGATAATACAGCAGCCGTTTTCTTCTCTAAGAATGGTAAGTACTCTAATGGTTCTAGACACATAGAACTGAAGTACATGGTGGTTAGAGAAAGAGTTGAGAAACAGAAAGTGTCAATTGAAAGTATAAGTACCACTTTAATGGTTGCTGATCCAATGACAAAGGGATTGCCTCCAAAGACATTTAAGGAACATGTTGTTAGAATGGGTCTTTTGAGCAATCTGTAAATGTATGTTTTGGTACTTATGTAATTGACATTATTGCGCAATAAAAGTTTGTTTCTGTGTTTCTTGTTATCCAATTATGTGTGCACATATTATGTATGGATGTTTGTTAAACAGAAAATGTCTTTACAAGACAATTACAGGGGTCATTTTGGTTATGGATTCAATTAGTAAGGGTTATCAATGTTGTGGTACATAGAAGGGAGTATGACATGGATGTTGTATAACCGCTATGACTCGCATTGGTGGTCCAAGCTAATTGCAGTATTACAGTATTTCATATTTGGGCTTATCAGTTGTCGTTTTTTTTTTAAAAATTCGTGATCACGTGTCAAAGTTTTCAGTATGGAATCCAATGGAGTCAAAATGTTTTGAAAATGAGTCTTTTCTTTTATTTGTTTTCTAAAGTTTTAACCTAATCGGTTAATGGTCCAAGTGGGAGAATGTTAATCTCACATTAAGGTGGACCAATAACCTTGGTTAATTAACATGGATTCCTAATTAAAGTTAACTGATATTAAAGATGCCCATATTAAAGTTACATTTATATATAAGTTAATAATAACATGAGGTATAAAAGGAACCATGATGGGTGGTTTTATCTCAGGGTTATTTTGGTAAATGTTAGACCCTCATCTCTCCTCCTGAAAAGAATATAACCTAGGCTCATTATTTTATGAGTATGAAAGAGAATTCCATCATAATTGTAAGGTTGTGAAAAGAAAAGGAGACAGAGAGAAGAAGGGTCTGCATTAGGGTTCTTGCAGGATTAAAGAGAAAGATCAGATCTTCATCCATCTACGTTCTTCTTCCACCTTTCAATGGCTTCATGTATGGATTTAGTATTGTTTTAGTTATGTATTTGATTTCTTGAGATGATTGATTTTAGATCCATGGCAATTTATCCGCATTAAAGTTTATATAATTCTTACATTTATGGGGTATTCATTTCATTCCCCTCTTATAGAAGTTTCTTTCCTGTCAGATTTTTCTTCTCATTATGAGAGAAGAGATATGACCTTACAAGACTTTCTCCAAAAAAGAAAACACACTTGCATATTGTTTCAACATCAGAAATTGACCTAATATGCACTTAGGACACCAATGTAGATCTAACTCCAAGCAACCAAACACACTTTAGTATAAATATTGTTCGGACGTCGAGACTAAAGTATTGAATCAAAGAGAAAATTTTATATAAATTGGCTTTTGTTATTAGGCCGGCAGCTACGCATTGGGTGAGTCTCTTTCACAGATAGAACAATCGGAGGCAGTGCCACTCGAAAAACAACAAGAGAGTCTCTCGAATTCAGATGATTAGGTCCCTGGTCGAATTCAGATGATTCAGTTTCCAACCTCCACAATAAATAAAGAGTTGGTTTTCTCACCTTCACCGTTTCTTTTTGTCACACTCAACATTTTGGTTGCCCTGTTGCTCTCACACACAGGACAAGAATAAATAAAATGCATGCCCAAATAAATTCATCACATTGCGTCCTCCTTTGGCCACCTGATCCCATTCCTTTCACCGCTCCCAAATCACAATATATGTACAAATAATTAAATTTATTAAACTCTTCATATTTTTATCTTTTCAAAACTAAGATTTATTTCGTTGCTAATATCTGATTCAGTAATAAAAGAATAAAGATGAACATTTCACTAAATATTAATATGTTTGTGTTACACCACTATCGCAATAACTTAAGAAAAATAAAATAAAATGAAAAAACACAACAAATGAAAAGAGCTTGATCTCCAGATAGTAGTACTTATATGAAAATTTTACTCTTGAAGAAAATTTTATAACAAAAGGATATGAAACATCCTAAAAACTTATACTATGCTATAGACTTTATATTTGTTTACTATTCCACGTAGAAGCTATATGTTTCTAAAGTTAAGTTTAATTTATAGCTTAATATATTATTTATTTAATTCTTGTGAGCCTATAAAGTTTGTACATTATTGTTTGGAAGTGCACGTGCATTTGCACACGTGACTGAATTCTATTTCCGTTATAACTTAATAAGACAAGTTTTGTATTATGCATCATTTATTCAGAAAGTGAACAAACATGAGAAAACGCCTCCAGTGTACTGTTACTGTTATGAGTTTCTTTCTAATCCCAAACTTTCTGCATTGATTTTAGATTCTCCATCTTAATATTGTTGTAAATATAATTCAATTATAAAACATGTCGACTACTGGATATTGAGTCGGCTCACATGTCGTAATGGACCAGCTTATTTGCGCCATTTTTAGTGCTTGAATCAGACCCGTCCATTCGTGTCAGTTTTAAACCTTCTACTTTTTACCTAATTTGACCCTCCTAAATTTTATATTATAATACAATAATTTATCTTTCTTAAAAAAAATTTATAGTTTGAACTAATCAAACTAAATCGAAGCTAATAGCATAGCACTAACATGCTAAAAACTTAATGAACAATATAAAACTGAATTATTTTTGGAAACTTGAAATTAACTTAGTGATTTTTGAGAAAATTTGAGCTGAATTTTAGATGGGACCTGCTGCTCGAAATGCGCGGGAGATGGTTGAATGTGTTCTCCTTCTATTGGCGATGAACGTGATATATTCACATGTTCAATTTCCAATGAGATATTCAAGTCAGAAGTTGGCCTAAAATAAGAGCTAAATGTGATAAAAAAAGAATGAAAATTCTTTATTCTAACATTGAAAGTGGTATACGAATCGATGTCTCTGTTTTACGAACAGACATGTCTATTCGGAACGGTTGCGCCCGTTCTGACTGAATGGATGTATCTGTTCGGCAACAACTCATTCCGACCGAATGGATGTCTGTTCGGCGAACGGATGTGTCTGTTAAGAAAGGTTGCGCCCGTTCCAACTAAACACATGTGTCTGTTCAGAATGGATGTGCCCATTCTTATCGAACGAATGTGTCTACTCCAAAATGCTTCCTCCGAATTCCTATATAAATAGTAGAATTCTACTCCAAAAAGAACCAACCTAAGAAACTCAGAATAACAACCACCACAAGAATAAATGAGTTCAAAAAATTTAATTGAATTCCTTTCAAAATTCTGGTTTTTTTGTCTGTTTCTATTTGGTACTTTCGTTTTTTTGAACAACTGGAAGGTACATGTTAACTTTGGCTCGACTGTACGTGATTTTGCAAAGTACTGTGCAGAACACGTGAAAGAGTATTGTATCTTGAGAGACCTACATCTATTATCCCGTATGCACCAAAGCGGGGACGTCATTGTCTTTATTCCCTTTACATATATCTCACTCTAAATCTGGTTTTATTCTGTTACTCTGTCTGTTTATACTAACGTTTTGTATTGCATGAATTATTAAATTCTAATATATTCTCTGTCTATTTGAACTAAAATTTTTATTGCAGGTTTATGTTGAATAAAGTATTCATGCTGAAATATTTATTTTAATAAGTTTTTTTGCTACATAAATTATTATTGAATTATTTTTCTTGCTGATTTGTCACTCATATGAGGCTGACTAAATACCAGTTTGATTGGTGTCTAAGGAAGGAATTTGAAAGGTGATTTTATAATTAAGGAATGTTCAATTGAGCAAAAAATCTCCTTTTTCACCTACCTAGCTATTTGGCATCTTTGATTGGTTGTCAGGAATAACAATCTTAAGACAATTACTGATTAAAGTTGCTAACTTCTACTCTGCCTGAATTGTAAAAAAATATCTAAAACTAATCAAGATAGTTCCAGTAGGCAGTTGAATGTGCCGAATCATACTGTGATGTATGCTCCTCTTCCTATTCAAAGATGGAGGATGTTAGTACTAAGAAATTCTTCTTATGACTGTTTCTTCAGTATTAGATGGTGTACAGTAAGACTATGATCAGTCAAAGCAATAAGTATATTTATAACATACAAAGCCAACGTTAAGAATCACCTCAACAAAACATAAAGATTTTAATATCTGATCGAGGCAGAAAATATGAATCAAATAAATTCAGTAAGTTGTGTGCTAACTTTGATATAATCTACCAAACCACAATACCATACACTCCTCAACAGAATAAGATTGCTGAAATAAAGAATAAAACTTTAAAAGAGATGGTCAATTCAATACTCATAAGTTCTGAATCACCTAGAACTTATGAGGGGAAGCCCTATTAACCGCAAATCATGGTACCCAACAAGAAACATGATTTTATTCCATTTAAGCTGTGACATGAAGGTCTTCTTCCTACCGTTACCTCAAAATATGGGGTGCCTTGCAAAGGTACCGTGTCACTATCTAAAAAGACTAAGTTGAGATAAAAAATACTGGACAATATTTTCATAAACTATGTCTTGAATAGCAGTGCCTATAATTTTTGAGACACAAATCAGAAATACCTGATATTCACGTGAATATAATTATCGAATCAAGAGATGTTGTATTCTTTGATGACGTCTTTTCATACAAACAAAAAAAACAAGACTCCTGGGAAAAGAACACATGAAACAATATTCAGGGACGAAGGACCCAGTGAACCACTAATTAATGTGAAAGTTGAACCAATAATGAGTAAGAGATCGAGAATCTCTGAATTTTTGGTCCAGACATCATAGCATATGCGCTTAAAAGCGAGCCTCAATAATTTAAGGAGGCTATGTTTACCCCAGAAGTAAAAATGTGAAAAGAAGCTGTAAACATCAAAAAAGAATCCATTCTAAGAAGCCATATATGGAAATTGGTAAACTTGCCACCTGACAATCAACCAAGCGAGAGTAAGTGAATTTAAAAAAGAAAATTTAAACCCGATGGGTCTATCAATAAATACTAAGGAGTATGCTTGAGATATGAGAAGTATCTACCTGTACTTAAAGGGTACAATAATACAAACTGGATTGCAGATTTCGAGAAATTGAAATCAACTAGCGGATACATGTTTACTCTCGGAGGCGCGACCATATTTTGAAAATTCTCCAAACAAACTTGTATACCCCGTTTTACAATGAAATCGAAATTTATTGCCTTATATAAGGTTGAAGAAGAAGCATAGTGACTTCGACAATTTTAGAGGATATACCTTTATGGCCTAAACGAGTGCCCGCCATATACATTCACTGTGACAATCAAGCAATGATTTCTAGGGCACAAGATTTTGTATATAACAGTAAATCTAAACACATTCATCGAAGATATAATATAGTTGCTCTTAAATGGTGTTATCTTAATTGACTTTGTGTCGTCAAAAGATAACTTAACAGATCCGTTTATTTACATTTGAGTGAAGAGTGTATAAACTGTGCATTATAGGGAATAGGGCTAAAAACCTAACCATACTGAGTTAGCTTAATAAAAAGCTCACTTAGCGACTGGAGATCTCATAGACTAAATTTAAGAGGAAAAACTAGGCAATTAGGAGATTGACTCGAACCCATTCCTATGATGCACCTAAGTACTTTCTGTTGGCCCAAGGTTACAATCAACCCATGTTTAGTGTATTTTGATGATTACAAAACATATTAGTTATTTGTACTAATATCATTTGTTGTTTAAAGTGTGTTTCAGGTTTATTATCATACTAGAAGTACTCTCACTCATATACAAAGATTTTTGACTCAAATACAAGCTATTGGATTCAAGACAAGTCAAATTGGGCTCAAAGTGCAATATTGAAGATCAAGTGAAGATTGCCCATGTTGAAGTCTTGAAGATCTAGAAGCTTGTAAGTGTAGTTTTTGTTAAAGATAGGATATGTAAATTTTGGCTCTAGGATTTGCACACACATTGTTTTGTATGTTTCTATGTTTTCAAATATTTATTTCTAGGTTTATGCCTTAGTTTATACATACATGTACCCAAAGCCTTATATCTTCAAAACTTGTTTAAATACATGTATATAAACTATTTTCAGCATAACACTTAGCTTAAGATTTTTAAAGGAATTTTTACAAATTTTTCTAACTCAAAAATCTGCCCAGAAAACTGTTTTCCAGGCAGACCGGTCGACCGACCCTAAATATCAGTCGACCGGCTGCTGTGGCCAGACATGCACGAGGCTGTGCATGTCTGCCGGTCGACCGACCCTAAATATCGGTCGACTGATTTTTGTGGTCTGCTCTCTGTATCTTTCGGTCGACTGGGTCGGTCGACCGATAGAAGGAAACTGTGTTTCCTTCTGTGAGATCGGTCGACTGGCAGTCGACCGGAGCCTCAACGGCTCTTTTGCCAGCAGAGCACCGGTCGACCGGCAGTCGACCGGTAAGCCTGCAACAAGCCCAACGGCTCTTTCCTCTTTGGGCATTTCTGAAAAACTGTTTTTGGTTTCTCTTTAACAGAGTTTTTAGGAGTTGTTGGGGTGCTTTTGCAGAAGATTTTAGCAGGAAAAATCAGGGTTTTAACCTATTCTCTCCCTATAAATAGTGGGGAATAGGCCTTAGTTATTTACCAAGAAAAAATACAAGTTTTCATTGTTTTTCAAGAGAAAGAGAAAAATAGTTTAAAGCTTTCATTTCCATTCTTTTAAGTTTGATTTTCAGTTGTTGTTTGATTCTTAATATCACTCTACAACTGAAGCTTTTCTCACAAACACTTCTTTGAGCCAAAAATTTCATATTCTTTCTATAGGTGAAGTTGTAAAAGTGTGAGAGTGTTTGTAAAAGAGAAAGAGTGTTGTGGTCTAGTTGAGATCACCAATTTGTAATTCTTTGTTCTTGTGGAGACAAGTTCCTAAGGGGAATTTCTTTGTAAGGTGAAGCTACGGGCTTGAGGTCTTTGGAGGCCTAACTTGTACGGGATCCTAAGGGGATAGTGGAAACCCTTCACGGAGGTGAAGGCGGGGACTAGAGCTACGGGCTCGAACCTCGAAACAAATCACTTTGTTTGCGATTGGCTTGGCGTTCCTCTTGCTTAATTTCTTGCTTCAATTACTTCCAATTTACTGCTTGTGAACTAACTTTTATTTGTGCTATCCTTACTTGTTTATTTTACTTGCCTTCAATATTTCTTGCTACAATACTTGTGTGCATTTCATCATCGCATTTCATACTTGGAATTGTTCGATCACACCTCAATACAACACGGTTGCATTGCGCACCTCTAACCCATTTAAGGGGAATTGGGAGGAAGGAGTTCAGAACCTCGCAAGGGTATTCGGCTCTTAGTCGTGTTTTGAGAGATCGTTGCATCACTCACTTAAGTAAAATTTAAAAAGAGCATTAGATTAGCAATTACACCTATTCACCCCCCCTCTAGGTGTATTTCAATTGGTATCAGAGCTTGGACTCTAGGATTTGGCTTAACAACCTTAGAGAGATCCTTATATTGCTAATCACTTCATTCATTTCCACATAGTAAACATGGCCGATGGAATTAAGACCCCACCTAAGTTTGATGGACTTAACTTTCCCATATGGAAGGTTAAGATGACCGTTTTTTGCAATCTCTAGGTAGTCGAGTTGCAAAGGCCGTGACTAAACAATTTAGTGTACCCCCCGGTGATGAATCCACTTGGTCCGAAATTGAGACCAAGGAGTTTGATGCCAATGCTAGGGCTCATTATGCACTCCTACAAGCCCTCAATGATGATGACATAGCTAGAGTCATCCATTGCAAATCCGCCTATGAGATTTGGACCCATTTGCTAGTAACACATGAGGGGACATCACAAGTGAAGAGGGCCAAGATAGACCTTCTTCGGTCCCATATGAAAATTTTTGCATGCAAGAGAATGAAACCATAGATGATATGGTTACTAAGTTTACAAAGATTACTAATGGTCTTGCTTCTCTAGGTGAAGAAAATCAACAATGACCAAAGGGTGAGAAAGATCATCCGGGCTCTCCCTCCATCATGGGAAGTGAAAGCTACAACATTGAAGGAACTCAATGACAAAGATGAGATTGAGCTCATTGGACTCATTGGTAACTTGAAGACCCATGAGATGGAGAGAAAGGCAAGAGAGGACATGGCACCTACCAAAAAGAAGACCATTGCCTTCAAAAGTCATGCTACCTACTCCGACGAAGATGACGAAGAAGAAGATGACGAGGAGCTCTCACTTCTAGTCAAAAATGTCCGGAGGATGTACAACAAGGCAAAGTTCCAAGGAAGAAGGAGATGGCAAGGAGGCAAGGAAGAAAGGAAGATCATTTGCTTTAATTGCCAAAAGCCGGGACACATAGTAGCGGAGTGTCCGGACAAGTAAGCCATCTTCATCCAAGAAGCCATACAAGAAAAAGGCTATGAAAGCAACATGGGATGACGAAAGTGAATCCGAGGAGGAGATTGACACCGCCAATATGTGCTTCATGGCAAATGAGAGCACAAGCAAGGTAACCCCCCCAACTTTTCTTGATGAAGATTTATCCATGGATGAGTTAAGTGAAGCATTTATGGAACTCTCTCAAAATTATGATTTCATGAAGAAAAAGTATTTGAAAATGAAAAAGGATAATGAATCACTTAGTATTCAAGTTGTAAATCTTACAAAAGAAAAGGATAATTTAGTTTCCACCTTGACCACTACTAAAAATGATTTTGAAAAATATAAGACTTCTTGCAAGGGTAAGGCCCCACTAATTGATTCTAATGAGATTGCCATGCTTAAGGAAAGATTAGACTCATTAGATGTTGTTTTGAAAAAGTGTAGTGAATTTGATAAAAAAGATTGAGGCTATGTTTCCTAAGAAACAAGCCCCAAAGAAAAATGCTCATGCTCATGTTCATGTTCATGCTACACAACCTAAACAACATGGAAAACCCCAAAAGCATGCTCACACTACTACACATACACATCATGCATTCATGTATAGAAAAGTGTACACATGCTCACATTGTGGTAGGAAAGGACACTTAGCTAATTTTTGCTATGATAGACTAAGTGCATCACATCATAATGTTTGGGTTCGTAACACTAACTTTCAAGGACCCAAGAAAGTTTGGGTACCAAAATCAACTATTGTTTTAAATGATGTAGGTACTTTCCAAAGCCCAACGACGTAGAGGTTTGTGGTATCTTGATAGCGGTTGCTCAAGGCATATGACTTGGGACATCAATAACTTTGCAACCCTATCAAGATATCATGAAGGTGGCACCGTCACCTTCGGAGATGACGCCAAGGGTAAAATCGTCGGTATTGGTAATGTAAAACTTGGCACCTCTCCTTTAATTGAAAATGTGGTTTTAGTTGATGGCCTCAAGCATAATCTCTTGAGTGTTAGTCAACTTTGTGATAAAGGTTTTGATGTTGTTTTTGATAATGTTTCTTGTAAAGTGATTGATAGAACTTCTAATGTTTGTGTATTTTCCGGTTTTCGTGAAAGCAATGTTTACATGATTGATATGTTAAATATGTCTTGTAATATTACTTGTTTAAAAGCCCTCGATGACGACTCTTGGTTGTGGCATAGGAGATTAGGCCACGTTTCATTTGACCATATTTCTAGGCTTAACTCTAAGGAAATGGTGAAGGGTATTCCTTCATTGAACTTTGAAAAGGACCGAGTTTGTGACGCATGTCAATTTGGGAAACAAACTAAGTCCTCATTCAAATCAATTAAGGATATCATGTCATCACGTCCATTAGAGCTAATCCACATGGATTTATTTGGCCCTACACAAACCAAAAGTTTAAGTGGGAGTAGATTTGCTTATGTTTTAGTAGATGATTTTTCGCGTTTTACTTGGGTTTATTTTCTTGAACATAAAAGTCAAACCTTTTCATATTTTCAAGCCTTTAAGAAAAGAGTTGAAAAGGAAAATGACTCCTCAATAATTAAAATAAGAAGTGATAGAGGAGGTGAGTTCATTAACCTTCCCTTTACCACCTTTTGTGAGGAACATGGAATAAAACATGAACTTTCTTGTCCTAGAACTCCACAACAAAATGGAGTAGTTGAGCGGAAAAATCGTACTTTACAAGAGATGGCTAGGACAATGTGAATGAATATGGCCTACCACATTATTTGTGGGCCGAGGCCGTTCATACTTCATGTTACATTGCAAATCGTGTTTTCCTATGTAAAAATACTACTAAGACCTCTTATGAGATGTATTTTTCTAGAAAACCTAATGTTTCTTATTTCAAAGTGTTTGGTTGCAAATGTTTTGTTTTAAATACAAATATTAATTTGGGAAAATTTGATGCTAGATCATATGAGGCTATTTTTGTAGGTTACTCAAATACTAGTAAGGCTTATAGAGTCTTCAATAGGTCAACTTTGACTATTGAGGAATCTATTCATGTTAAATTTGAGGAATCTAACAAGTTTGTTAAGAATTGTGTAGAAATTGATGCTTTAGATGAAGGCTTGGAGAAAGTGACCTTGGAGGATGCTTCTACCATGGGAGACAAGCCAAAAGATGGTGATGGAAGTGAAGCCAAAGTGGAAGAGGCTCAAGGAAATGAACATCAAGCAAATGAAGAGGAGCCTTCTCAACCACTACCAAAGGATTGGAGATTCAATCCTCATCATCCCAAGGACCTTGTCATAGGTGAAGTATCAAAAGGGGTAACCACTCGCTCTAAGATTCAAGATTTTTGTGGTAATTTTGCTTTTATTTCACACATAGAACCTAAAAATGTCCTCGAGGCCGAGGCCGATTCATATTGGTTGCTTGCAATGCAAGAGGAGCTCAATCAATTTGAGCGCAATCAAGTTTGGCACCTTGTTCCTAGGCCCCAAGATAGACCAACTATTGGCACTAAATGGATCTTTAAGAACAAGTTGGATGAATCGGGTAATGTAGTTAGAAACAAGGCTAGGTTAGTTGCCCAAGGTTACACTCAAATCGAAGGGATTGATTTTGAAGAAACCTTTGCACCCGTAGCACGGCTCGAAGCCATACGGATGACCTTAGCATATGCCTCATTTAAAGATTTTAAGTTATTTCAAATGGATGTAAAAAGTGCTTTTCTTAATGGTTATATTGATGAGGAGGTGTATGTTGAACAACCCCCGGGTTTGTTGATCCTACACACCCTAATTATGTTTATAAATTAGATAAAGCACTATATGGTTTAAAACAAGCCCCTAGGGCTTGGTATGAAAGATTGTCTTCATTTTTGATTTCAAATGATTTTAAGAAAGGAAAAGTGGATAAAACATTATTTACCAAACATGTAGATCAAGATATCCTCATAGTTCAAATTTATGTTGATGACATTATTTTTGGATCTACTAATGTTTCTCTTTGCAAGAATTTTGAATCATGCATGAAAAGGGAATTTGAGATGTCTATGATGGGGGAGCTCAACTTCTTTCTTGGACTTCAAATCAAGCAACGTAGTGATGGGACATTCATCAACCAAGCCAAGTACACCAAAGAACTCATCAAGAGGTTCGGGCTTGAAGGATCCAAAGTAGCAAAGACTCCCATGGCAACCACTACAAAACTTGACAAGGATGAACAAGGTAAGGAAGTAGACATCAAATTATTTCGTAGCATGATTGGTAGTTTACTTTATCTTACGGCTAGTAGGCCGGATATAATGTTTTCCGTATGTTTATGTGCACGTTTTCAATCATGTCCTAAGGAATCACACTTAATTGCGGTAAAACGCATAATTAGGTACCTTAAGGGCACAATTGATTTAGGTTTGTGGTATCCAAAAACTAACCAATTTACCATGACTAGTTATTCGGATGCCGACTATGCCGGTTGTAGGGTAGATAGGAAGAGTACAAGTGGAACATGCCAATTCTTAGGTAATTGTCTTGTGTCTTGGTCTTCCAAAAAGCAAAATAGTGTAGCCCTATCAACTGCCGAGGCGGAGTATGTTGCGGCAGGAGCTTGTTGTGCACAAGTTCTTTGGATGCAACATACTCTTCTCGATTTTGATTTACATTTTGATCATGTTAAGATTTATTGTGATAATACTAGTGCTATTCACATGACCAAAAATGCTAATCAACATAGTAAAACCAAACATATAGACATTAGATATCATTTTCTTAGAGATCACTTTGAAAAAGGTGACATTGATATAGATTTTGTTTCAACCGATTTTCAACTTGCGGATATTTTCACAAAACCTTTAGATTATGCAAGATTTTCTTTTATTTGTGGTGAATTAAATGTTTGTAAAATTGATACTTAAAGTATCTTAGTTTGTTTTGTTTTGGTTTTTAATATGTGTTAGATTTTTTTTGTTTTAACCCTTTTGATGTATGACAAAAAGGGGGAGAAAAATGTATGAGTTTGGAGAAATACTAAGTTTTCTTAGTTATTTTAATATTTGGTTCATGTTTGAGTTTCTTATTTATGGTGATGACTTTGTTTTAAAAATGATTTTTGTATGCTTACATAGTTTCTCATATTCATGTTAAATATATAGCATTGTTTAAGGGGGAGCTTTTCAAGCTTTTCCTCTTTTATTTGTTTAATAACTCATATGTTTTGTCATCATCAAAAAGGGGGAGATTGTTGGCCCAAGGTTACAATCAACCCATGTTTAGTGTATTTTGATGATTACAAAACATATTAGTTATTTGTACTAATATCATTTGTTGTTTAAAGTGTGTTTCAGGTTTATTATCATACTAGAAGTACTCTCACTCATATACAAAGATTTTTGACTCAAATACAAGCTATTGGATTCAAGACAAGTCAAATTGGGCTCAAAGTGCAATATTGAAGATCAAGTGAAGATTGCCCATGTTGAAGTCTTGAAGATCTAGAAGCTTGTAAGTGTAGTTTTTGTTAAAGATAGGATATGTAAATTTTGGCTCTAGGATTTGCACACACATTTGTTTTGTATGTTTCTATGTTTTCAAAATATTTATTTCTAGGTTTATGCCTTAGTTTATACATACATGTACCCAAAGCCTTATATCTTCAAAACTTGTTTAAATACATGTATATAAACTATTTTCAGCATAACACTTAGCTTAAGATTTTTAAAGGAATTTTTACAAATTTTTCTAACTCAAAAATCTGCCCAGAAAACTGTTTTCCAGGCAGACCGGTCGACCGACCCTAAATATCAGTCGACCGGCTGCTGTGGCCAGACATGCACGAGGCAGTGCATGTCTGCCGGTCGACCGACCCTAAATATCGGTCGACTGATTTTTGTGGTCTGCTCTCTGTATCTTTCGGTCGACTGGGTCGGTCGACCGATAGAAGGAAACTGTGTTTCCTTCTGTGAGATCGGTCGACTGGCAGTCGACCGGAGCCTCAACGGCTCTTTTGCCAGCAGAGCACCGGTCGACCGGCAGTCGACCGGTAAGCCTGCAACAAGCCCAACGGCTCTTTCCTCTTTGGGCATTTCTGAAAAACTGTTTTTGGTTTCTCTTTAACAGAGTTTTTAGGAGTTGTTGGGGTGCTTTTGCAGAAGATTTTAGCAGGAAAAATCAGGGTTTTAACCTATTCTCTCCCTATAAATAGTGGGGAATAGGCCTTAGTTATTTACCAAGAAAAAATACAAGTTTTCATTGTTTTTCAAGAGAAAGAGAAAAATAGTTTAAAGCTTTCATTTCCATTCTTTTAAGTTTGATTTTCAGTTGTTGTTTGATTCTTAATATCACTCTACAACTGAAGCTTTTCTCACAAACACTTCTTTGAGCCAAAAATTTCATATTCTTTCTATAGGTGAAGTTGTAAAGTGTGAGAGTGTTTGTAAAAGAGAAAGAGTGTTGTGGTCTAGTTGAGATCACCAATTTGTAATTCTTTGTTCTTGTGGAGACAAGTTCCTAAGGGGAATTTCTTTGTAAGGTGAAGCTACGGGCTTGAGGTCTTTGGAGGCCTAACTTGTACGGGATCCTAAGGGGATAGTGGAAACCCTTCACGGAGGTGAAGGCGGGGACTAGAGCTACGGGCTCGAACCTCGAAACAAATCACTTTGTTTGCGATTGGCTTGGCGTTCCTCTTGCTTAATTTCTTGCTTCAATTACTTCCAATTTACTGCTTGTGAACTAACTTTTATTTGTGCTATCCTTACTTGTTTATTTTACTTGCCTTCAATATTTCTTGCTACAATACTTGTGTGCATTTCATCATCGCATTTCATACTTGGAATTGTTCGATCACACCTCAATACAACACGGTTGCATTGCGCACCTCTAACCCATTTAAGGGGAATTGGGAGGAAGGAGTTCAGAACCTCGCAAGGGGTATTCGGCTCTTAGTCGTGTTTTGAGAGATCGTTGCATCACTCACTTAAGTAAAATTTAAAAAGAGCATTAGATTAGCAATTACACCTATTCACCCCCCCTCTAGGTGTATTTCACTTTCTACAATTGAATTTAGGATAAGCTAACGCTTTTAATGATGCCTATACTTGTTATCAAAACAAGTGAGGTACAGTAGGCTATTCTTAATAGGATGATTACCTATGTGAGTATAGAGCTGGGATTGGCACTTTGGGAGTCCCTATGGAGGCTTGTGATTTCTTAAACAAACTCTCTGAAATAAGAATGTCCAGAGCCAAAATGGACAAAACCGAGAATCAAAGTTGATTTTGGAATGTTACTGCGTGATGTTGTTGACTTGGTTGACACCAACAGCCGACAGTTCAAGGCCTGATTCACTGATTGAGCAGTAAGTCCGATAAGGCTTTCGCTACATAAAGTTCAAGACATATTTCACCTATTATGATGCAGTTTTTTTTCCCTAATATGCCTTTCATTGTAGAGTCAGTCTAATAGTGTGTATAATTTCTTAAATCTCCATTCATTGTGAGGGATTGTTGAAAACTTGAAATTAACCAGGTGAGTTTTGAGAAAATTTGAGATGAATTAGGCGGGACCCGTTACTCAGAATGCGCGGGAGATGGCTGGAGTGTGTTCTTCTTCCGTTGGCAATGAACATAGTATATCACTTGTTCAATTCTTTTTCCGAACGAATTAGACATTCAATTCAGAAATTAGCCTAAAAGAAGAGCTAAATGACACAAAAAAAGAGCGAAAAAATTTTAGTCTAATATTAAAAGTGGTATGCGAATCGAAGTCTCTGCTCGAATGGATCTTTTCTTTGAATGTTTGTTGTTCGTATTTGGAGTGAGAAAGATTCAAGCTTGAATCCTTCTGAATAACACAAATCTATCTCTATATATAAAGCCCAATATATAATAGAAACAAGCAATTTACTCTATCGTTATCTTCTTATCACTTAGCTTGTTTCACAGAGAGTTGTGGATGTGACATCACGCATTATGTCATGCATGCATGACAATAGAGTCAACTTGCGGGATGGAGAAGAGCAAGCCTAGCGAATCACATTTGTTCACACGTGCACATGTGTGCGCGCCCCTTGTCCATTGTGTCCCCAACAGATCTAGAAGGCTTTGAAGAGATTGGACCAAATCTTTCTAGAATTATTGAGCAACTTGCATTGTGCCTGACGATCACGTAGCATGTGAAATGTCTCCCTCAGTAACAGTTTCACTTGTGTCGAGTGGCGCATTCAAATTGAATTCATCAAATCGTGCAACAACCAACCCAAACACACAATTTTCAGCACTCAGTCGCCTTGTCTTATGTATATGGGTCAATGACATGTCAGTGAACTCCTGACCTAACTGCTGCTATTTTCAAGTTCAAATCCTTGTACCAGCAATTCAAAATCCCGAGTTTCAGAAATAAGTCATGAACTCGCATCGGATATGTATCTGACACTAGTATTTATGGATATTTGTTATAGATTCTCGTTTGGATGCTTCTATTTATATAAATTCAACAAGTATCAAGTTTAATATTTCAATGAGAATTTGGACAGATATTTTATAGATTCTTTCACGATTAGAGAAAGGATTTTAGCATCATAATGTACAACTTAGTGTAACTTTCTCTTCAGCTATTCCAGAATCTTATGACAATCTTTTTTTTTCCTTACTTATGACTGATTATAAAGTATTATGATTATGTATAAAATTATATTAAGACTTATTTTCTAAATATTTTATTTAATTTTGGGTTTCTCATAATATCCCTAATTTCAAGAAATTTAAAATACCTTTCTAATTAGATGTTCCCAGTTACTCCCTGTTCGCTATTAACGGGCATACAAAATGACGCCTTTACCCCTGCCCCTCAACAGTTAAAACAATATTAAATAATCATAATTAAGATATTAATTAAATAATAAATATCAATTAAACAAATTAATTAATCATAATCAAACTATTAATCTCTTCCCTTCCCTATTATAAAAAAACAGAAGAAAGGATAGAGTTGTATTGGGATCACTACTGCAGCATATGATTCCAATCTCAACTATAAATTGCTTTCATCGCTCACCTTAAGGGACATGCTCTGTTTTCCTAGCTCTCCGCACTCCATACGAAATGGCTGAAGATAGTACTTCTCTTCACTTAGCCATCCTCCCATGGCTCGCCTTCGGCCACCT
Source organism: Agave tequilana (assembly GCA_038442645.1). Lineage (NCBI taxonomy): Eukaryota > Viridiplantae > Streptophyta > Magnoliopsida > Asparagales > Asparagaceae > Agave > Agave tequilana. The sequence continues at coordinate 141,627 of JAVJIF010008684.1, forward strand.
GATCCCATTCTCCAACTCTCCATCGCCTTAGCCAAGTCGGCCACCGCATCTCCTTCATCTCCACCCCTCGAAACATCGACCGCATACCCCAAAGTCCCCCACCATCTCCTCTCTCTCATCACCTTCATCAGTCTCCCGTTGCCTCGCGTCGAAGGCCTCCCGAACACGCCGAGTCAACCAACGACACGGTCTCAATCGAGCAATCCGAAATCCTCAAAGCAGCCTACGACCTCCTCCAACATCCCCTCAAGCAGTTCCTCTCCCAATCGTCGCCCGACTGGATAATTCACGACTTCCGCGCACTGGGTGGCGCAGTAGCCAGGGAGTTTGGCGTCCAGTCCGTCCTGTTCTGCACATCAGCAGCAGTCATGACATTTTGGGGCCCAGTTGATTCATGGAACGAGGAAGAGCGGAGGCGGAGCTGGCCTACACCGAAGAGCTGACGACGAAGCCCAAGTGGATCCCTTTCCCATCAAAAGTAGCGTTCAAGAGCCATGAAGCAGAGATCATGTACCATTGTTTCTTTGCAGCAACAAGTCGGGGTTGAGTGATATAGATCGGCTCAGGCTCGGGTCAGAAGGATGTGACGCGATCACGGTGAGGAGCTGCAGTGAGTACGAAGGAGAGCACTTGGAATTGTTCTCTAAATTTTATCGGAAGCCGGTGATTCCGGTGGGATTGCTCCCGCCGGTGATGAATAATTCAGACAGGGAAAACATCACCACCACCACCACCACCAGTACAATATTCAGATGGCTCGACGAGCAACAGCCAAAGTCTGTTGTGTTTGTGAGCTTTGGGAGTGAGTACAAGCTGACACAAGAGGAAGTGTCTGAGTTAGCCTATGGATTGGAGCTGTCACTGTACCTTTCTGTGGCCTTAAGGAGGCCCAGTTGGCTTACAAACGACGACATCAATCAAGCGTTGCCCGACGGATTCATGGACCGTATCAAGGGCCGAGGTTTTGTTACAGTGGGTGGGCTCCACAGTTGGAAATCTAGCCCATTCCTCTGTCGGTGGGTCACTGTTTCATTGTGGAATGGGATCCATTGTGGAGACTCTAAGGTATGGGCATGTGCTCATACTCATGCCTCTGATATTTGATCAGGGGCTCAATGCTCGGTTTCTTGCAGAGAAGGGTGTGGGGATTGAGGTTGAGAGGAATGAGGATGGTTCCTCAGCAGGGATGAGATTGCGAGGTGTTTGAGGACGGCGATGGTTTTGATGAAGGGGAGGCGTTGAGGGCCAAGGCGAGGGAGATGGGAGCTACATTTGGTGATCAGGTTCTTCATGACCACTATGTGAAGAGATTTGCTGAGTATCTCCGTAATACTCGCAAGAAATTGCATGGTTTGAGCTCAAGCTAGATGATTGTGTTAGTTTAGGCTATGTACTAGTTTGTAATGAAGTTGATATGTTGAATAATTGCGGTGTACTTTGGTTTTTATTGTGTTTCATTAAATTCTCTATAGTGAACTAGGTAAGACTCGTCACTTTTACTTAAAAAAAACATCATCATGATTAGTTTCTTTGGGTTGTTCAATTTATTGTGGACTATTGGGGGTTATGACTGAATATGATAATTCTATAATTTTGAAAAAAATAATTAAATCCATTAGATATGTATGTAAATAGGTCACACCACTTTGATCACGGCCCCTTAGATCTTGAGAAGGCAAAAAA